>JADBJO010023903.1:0-10000 GCA_016801955.1 Conus betulinus | reverse complement strand
CTGTAACGGCCTGTAACGGTTTTTCTTCTTTATGGAATATCTCAGAAAGAACTTGGCCGATCTTTGTGAAAATTAGCAGGTATGTTCATTATGGCTCACGAATAATGCCCGATGTTGTAGTTTACCGTTATAGCCGTTACTAACGGCTCTAACGGCCCATAACGGTTTTTCTTTTTATGGAATATCTCAGAAAGCACTTTGTCGATCTTTCTGAAAATTTGTAGGTATGTTCATTATGGATCACGGATGATATCCGACATTTTAGTATACCGTTATAGCCGTTACCAATGGCTATAACGGCCCATAACGGTTTTTTCTTTTTTATAGAATGTCTCAGAAAGCACTTGGCCGGTCTTTCTGAAAAATTTGTAGATATGTTCATTATGGGTCACGGATGATACCCGATGTTTAGTTACCGTTATAACCGTTACTTACGGCCCATAAAAGTTGTCTGCTTTATGGAATATCTCAGAAAGTACTAAGCCGATCTTTCTGAAAATTTGTACGTATGTTCATTATAGGTCACAGATGATGGCCGGTGTTTACCAGAATAGCCATTACTAACGGTTACACCGGCCCAAGACGGTGTTTCCTCTTTATGGAATATTTCAGGCGTATTCAGGATAAACTGGGAGTACGTTCATATGCTTTGCATCTTGTTTTATTTTTCGTGTTGTAAACTGTTGGGTAGTTACATCAGATATTCCGAATCTAAATTTCAAGGAAATTTTAACATACCAATTTGAATCGAATGTTGCGTATGGTTTTGTAGTAGTAGCATATTGCACGATAATACGGTCGTCTATAGAGACGGTAATATTATATCTTTATAATGGCTAAGGGACAGTAACTCTCCGGGGCATGCTTAACGGAGAAGGGTTTTGGAGAGATATTAAAAGGAGTTTTAACGGACGTCTGCTTCTGTCTGCTCGTGTCTGCACGCAAGGCCAAGTTTACCAGCACATCATTCTACATGGTGGTAGCGGTAAAGGTATTTTAGTTTGTAATCATGGCAGAGGGAAATCAAGTTCAAGATGTTCCTCGTCTCGGACTAAAAACTTACCATTACCGAAACCATTTGATGGTAGCCCAACCAACTGAACGAAATGGCGTCAACGGTTTGTATAGACACGCAACCGCATCTAATCTTTCTTTGAAAAACGACAGAGAGCAGGTAAGCGTCTTTGTACATGCTATGGGCGATGTGGCCGACGACATTCTAACCACTCTGGGTGTAGGTGAGGAAACAACAAACCTCAGGGACATCACCACAGCATTTAACAACTACTTTAATGCTCGTAAAAATGCCATTGTTGAACGTGCGAAATTCAATAAACGTGTACAAAATCCCAGAGAACCGATTGGCTCGTTCATACAAGATTTGTATCGGCTAGCTAGCAAGTGAGGGTTGGTAGCGAGTGCGGGTTTGGTGCTTGAAGAAGCAGGAATTAATCAGGGATCGGATAGCTGTTGGCGTAAGGGATGACGGACTGTCCAAGGAGTTACCAGCCGAAGCAAATCTTACCCTTGATGCAGCCAAACAAATTGCCCGACAAGCAGAAGCTAGAGCTGGAAGTCAGTCTGTTATAAGGGGAGATAACGCTGTCAATGCAGTACGCAGGTCTGTTTCAAATTCACACCCCCAAGACGCGCATGGGACACGTGTACATTCTAAAGCCACAGATCACCGACAGACACACAGGAGAGCTAGCTTCAATGCTCATCCTCTAGGTGTGGCTATTGTGGTAAAGAATCGCATCAAAAGAAATAAATGCCCTGCACGTAGTGGCGAATGTGGATTTTGTGAAAAGAAAGGCCACTACAAGGCTGTCTGCCGTAGCAGGTAAAAAACGTGTACGTGAAGTTGATGAAAACAATGATGACGAAGAAGATGGGGATTTTGGAGGCCAAATTCTCCATGTCAGTAGTGCTGATGATGGCAGCTGGTCAGCTGATGTGAAACTAAATGGAGAAGTTCACTCTTTCAAACTAGATACTGGGCCTTGAGGCTTCAGTGTCAGTGTTGGATGAAGACTGGGCAAACAGGCGCCACATCAAGCTTCAAAGAACAACAAAAGGCTTGAAAGGTCCAGGGGATACAAAACTCACGGTACTGGGCAGTTTTGAAGCAGAACTAGAATATAATGGCAAGCGTTTGACTGAAACGTTATATGTCATAAAGGGACAAACGCCATGCTCTTCTGAGTCGGACAGCATGTAAAAACACTTGGACTGGTTGCTCGTGTTCATAACATAAATGACACACCTTCACAAATCACGCCAGATTTCAAAGCAGAATTTTCCAATTTGTTGAAAGGCCTTGGACATGTTGACACCAAATATCAGTGCTCCCATTCCCTCAAACCAGACGCTCAACCAGTGTGCCTCTACACACCACGCAAGGTTGCACATCCACTATACATACAAAAAGTGAGAAAAGAAATCGACCACACGTTAAAGGACAATGTCATTTCTCCTGTTTCAGAGCCTACGTCTTGGTGCTCAGGCATTGTGGTCGTCCCGAAGGCCAATGATGCTGTAGGAATCTGCGTCGATCTTACACACCTTAATAAAGCTGTCAATCCAATGGCATCAGTTGATGAAAGCTTATCAAAGCTGGCCAACTCAACAATATTCACTAAGCTGGATGCCAAAAGCGGATATTGGCAGATACCTTTGAGTGTGGAGTCCAAAAAACTGACTACTTTTGTCACACCATTTGGAAAGATACCAGTGTAACCGACTTCCTTTCGTTATTAATTCTGCTAGTGAAGTTTTCCAGCGCACCATGACGCAGTTCTATAGGGGACTTAGAAGGCGTCATGGTCACATGGATGATTTTGGTGCACGCAGCAGATCAGGCTGCTCATGATCATCTTGTCAGATCAGTCCTGAGAAGACTCCAATATGTTGGTATCACTCTCAACGAGAAATGCGAGTTCTTAAAGCCACGTTTGAAATTTCTAGGTCACATCATTGACAGTGAAGGAGTTCATGTTGATCCAGGAAAACTTGAAGCAAATCCAGCGTTTTCCTCCTCCAACCACTGTGACAAAACTTCAGCGCTTCTTAGGCATGACCAATCAACTAGCTAAATTTGTACCTAATTTAGCCACCATCACAGCGCCACTCCGCAGTCTGCTTGGCAAAAAAACATCTTGGTTATGGGGAGAGAACCACGACATGCAGCGTTCAAGCAGGTCAAACAGTTGTTGACTTCAACGGAAGTACTTGCTCACTATGACCCTCGGAAAGATACCATCACTGCAGCGGATGCATCAAACTGCAGCATCGGTGCAGTGCTTCTTCAGGAACAAAACAATGGTTCTTGACGTCCCATCGGTTTTATTTCTCGTTCCTTGTCGGAAGCTGAGAAAAATTATGCTGTAATAGAAAAAAGAGCGCTGGCTGCAACATGGGCCTCAGAAAGATTGGAAGATTACATCCTTGGTCTTCATCTCACAATTGAAACAGACCACAAACCATTGGTATCTCTTCCGAACACCAAGGACATTGTCAAGATGTCCACCTCGTATTCAGAGATTTCGCCTCAGACTGATGCGTTACAACTACATGGTTCAAACACGTTGAAATTAAAAGCTCAGACTACAGCAGATGCGCTGTCTCGAGCACCTGTCTCTCAGCCAGACACAGCGGCCATCAATCTTCTGTCAGATTCAACTCTTCATGCCGAAAACTGCACCGAAGTGCTACCTGCATCTGATCAGAAGATTCAGGAAATCCGGAAAGCCCAACAGTCTGATGTAGAGACAGCGAAAGTGATAGGTTACCGCAAATCTGGATGGCCTGATTGCCCCACCTCAAGTGCCTCCTCTGAAGCAATACTGGGAGAATCGGCACCACTTCACAGTTGTCGACAACTTATTGTTGTTTGATGACAGGATTGCTGTTCCCACAGCTTTGGGTTTTTGACATTCTCAGCCGACCTGCATGAGGGACACCAGGGCATCACCAAAACAAGAGCTCTTGCGTCAACATCTGTCTGGTGGCCTTACCTCTCTAGTCAGATTGAGACAATGGTCAGCAAGTGTACAAAATGCACGATCCACAGACCGGAACGCAGGGAGCCTCTGCTTCCATCCACCTTTCCCGACAGACCATGGTCACGCCTCGCCATGGACCTCTTTGAGTTGAAAGAGAAGACATATCTGGTCGTCGTTGATTATTTTTTCGCGATGGATCGAATTACGACTGCTGGAACATCTCAACAGTCAATGGTCATCACACACATCAAAAGTGTGTTCGCTACTCATGGTGTACCAGAACATGGTAGTTTCGGACAATGGCCCTCAATTTGCCAGTGGAGAGTTCAGAATCTTTGCTTAGGATTATGGCTTCACACATGTCACTTCATCACCAAAATACCCTCGCAGCAATGGAGAAGCCGAAAGAGCTGTCCAAACCATCAAGAAAATGCTCGAAAAAGCATCTGATCCACATGAAGCACTTCTTCTCTACCGAGCGACACCGCTGAGCAAGGCTATTCACCTGCTGAGCTTCCCTATGAGCAGAAAATTGAAGACCAAACTCCCTACCCTCTCTACCACTCTGTCTCCACGTACTCCCAATCTGCCAGAACCACAGCAAAAGGAGTCGGACCAGAAAACAAAAACAGCGAGCAGCTTCCAACAGTCAGTATGCAGCAAAGGAAGCTCCACCTCTCCAGAAAGGGGATGCTGTCTACATGCCAAAGACTTGAACAGAAACGGTATGATAAATGGCAAACATCATAACCCCCGTTCGGTCATCGTGCAAACTGACAACAGCATTATCGACGGAAACCGACTGCATTTGGTACCCACAATGGAGATATATCCATCCTCCACCCACCAGCGGGGTCCTCAACAACAGCCAGTGGATGCAGACCACCTTGTGGACAACCTAATACTACAAAGTTCTGCGGCTCTTGCACAGCATTCACCTCCGTCTGATTCTGCACCTTCTTCAGCTGTTCAATCTCCATCAAAGCAGCAAAAACGAAAAAAAGACAGATGTGTATACTCAGAAGAAATCAACCAACACATCTCCAGTTGTTACCAGATCAGGCAGAGAAGTGAAGAAGAAACTGAAAAAACTAAATCTGTGACAATAGATCAACAAACAGCCTGACACCGAGCATGCGTGCATGCGTGTATTAAAAAACTCTATTTTAAGGACACACAGCATGTATGTTTAACTTTTTTGTAATGCATTTCCATATTTTACTTTGTTATGCATAACATTTCACTTGAAACGTTTTGTTGAACAGCGACACATCCAATGGGAAAAACATTTTAATAATCAACTCAGTATAAACAGACACTGATTTTCCCGATGTTAAGGCCTACACTTTATGGAAAAATGCCGATTTTTTGTTCGTTCACATTTGTCAAAATGGACACCAGCGTGACCAGGCATGTGCATAAATATTAATGCATGTGCATGGAATTGGAAGTTTATTGATTTTATGTTTTCATTTAATACTATGTTTGTGTTAAGTATTGATAAATTCATAAAAAGAAGGGGGAGTAAGAGGAAGATTTGGACAGATAATTCAGAAATTTATAGAGACAATGATAACTTGGCCTGAAGGAATTAGATATATGTAAAACATAATTACGTCGGAAAAGTGTTTGAAGACGTACATGGAATTAATTATTACAGTGAATGTAAATGTTTAAAAAAATCTTAATTAACTTGAGACGGATGTGTAGTAGTGGCATATTGCATGATAATACTGTCGTCTATACAGACGGTAATATTATATCTTTATGATGGCTAAGGGACAGTAACTCTCCGGGCATGTTAAAGGAGAATGGTTTGAAGAGAGATTAAAAAGAGTTGTTCTAACGGACGTCTGCTTCTGTCTGCTCGTGTCTGCACGTAAGGCCAAAGTTTACAAACACATGATTCTACAGGTTCAAATAAAAGAAATCTAATTTTCTATATTCCAGAAAGCCCATCACCATTCTTGATATGAAAACTCTATTTTTGCCAGCAACAATCAACCAGATTTTGTTTTGAATCTTTTGTAAACTTACGTATAAAGTTATACTCCATGATTTTGTCTCACATAGAAGAAAACATCTGCACTATTTTAGATGCCCAGTTTCCCTCTGTTTTCCAAGTTAAACTATTCTAAGTCTGCTTTAAAAGGTTGTCTGTCTTCTCGTGTACGTGTTAATTCTATCCAATATCCGTACACAACAGACGCTTAGAGGGTGATGAATGGAAATTACCAGACCCAATGACAACAGGGAAAGTTTGTTGACAGTGGGAACTACTGCAGCCGGGATTCCTTTAAGAGGCCGGTAAAGACAGTGTGGGGAAAGCTTGGCTTTGTCTGGAGTTGTACTGGTGTGTCGCTATCAGCGAAACAGCGCGGGGAAAGCTGTGGGATGTAAGCAGCAGTTTGTTTGGTTGTGCAGCAGTGGACGATGGAGTCATGAGATATGGGCTGTTTACACCCATGGGGACGCGTTCATGAAGGTCTTGTCGTGTGGCGTTCAGTGTTCAATCATACAACGGCTTCTTCCACACGGAGCAGTTATCTCTCAATAAATAGAATGCCCAGTGCGGGCTGCACGCTATGTTCACACCAGTCAGGCTTGTTAGGATGTGCCGAATTGCTCCTGAAGTGTCGGTCAGGCGGTTGAAGATGGTTCTTCTCTGGGACCCACAGGCACATTTGGAGGTATCTTTGTCTCGTCAGCCTTTTGGCCGATTCTCAGGCAATGTTCATACTGATGGAGAGACCGGGAAAGAACCCATGACACAAGGAAAGTCTGTTGACAGAGGCAAAAAGACGGCATGGTCATATTCCAGCTCGAAAAGGCCACTTGAAAAGTGTGGCGAAAAAGCGTAGCTGTGTCTGGAGTTGATCTGGTTTCATCTCTCAGCGAATCAACAAATGGAGCTTCTGGGATGCGCGCAGCGTGGAGGCGTATCTTTGCCACTGGGCTCGGCAGTCATAACGTACAGCTGGTACATCCACGTGGACGCTTCTGTGAAGGTTCTGTTCTGTCCCGTTTGGCAGTTATCAACTAATACGTTCTGTCAGGGAGCACTTATGTCCCTGACATCTAAATGGAATGTTCTGTGAGTGTCTAACCTAGTGTTAATTCAATGCGGGTTCCAAAAAGGTGCGGAATTGTTCCTGGCTGGTCGCGTTTGGTGATTGAAGAGAGTGCCTCTTACTGGGTCCCAGCTGGAACTCTCGGGTGGTGTCTGTTCCTTATCTGCCTTTTGACAGACCGACTGGAAAAGGCCAAGTGATAATAAGAATAAGTACAGTGACCACCGGGAAAAGTACCTGTTGACAGCGGGAGAGGTGTGACCTGGGATCCTCTTCAGTGGGCACGGAGACGTTCGGTGGACAGTTTGGCTCTGTCTAGCGTTGTACTGGTTTCAACGGCTGGGACAGAACTTCTCTGTCCTACTGAAATCTTCATTGTATCTTTTTGTTTTCGTCTGCCTTTTGGCCAACTCTCGGGAAAGGCTCAGCGACTGTGGGGAAATCACCCACTGACCCGGGGAAAGTCCTGTTGACAGCGGGAAAAAGACTGCAGCTCGGGTTTCCCTTCAGAGGGCCCCGTATGTGTCGCGAAACCTTGGCTATGTTGGGTTTGTACCAGTTGTACCTGTCAAGGCAAACAGCGAGTGGGGGGCTTTGCAGGTTGCGCGCAGTAGTTTACTCAGTGGTGGTGCATTTTGCCAGTGGACTCTGCAGTCATAAAATTTGGGTTGAAACCCATTCATGTGGCACGCTTCTGTGAAAGTTCTGTTGGTGTCTCATACAATGACATCTGCAAGGAAAGTAGTTATATCCCTCGAACATCTTAATGGACTGTCCTGTGTATGCCTGCACCCTGTGGTCAACATGGCGCAGGCTTCCTATGATAGTGCAGGTTTCTCCCGGCTCAGTCTGTTCAGCGGTTCAGGACAGTACATCCCCAAGTCCCACTGGCACCTTCGGGTGTAGCTTTTTTTTTTTTCTTGTTCAGCACAAATAGCTAAGATTTTTCTGTCACTGAAGATTATCCAAAACCCATTGTTATTTCTGCACGGTGCAGCAAAAAGACTGCAGTTTTGTTTTGTTTTGTTTACTTTTAAGGAGTTTCACCAATGCCTTCATGGACTTTTCTTTTCAGGTTTGTTCACGATTTATACACATTATGCTGACTGCGACATGTTTCCATGATTAAATCCTGGCATTTATGACTTAGATTCTGTTTGTCGAAGACAAAAATTTCTAAGTAACCATACGAGTTTCACAGCCATTCATCTGAGTTCTATGGTACATCCTCTTTCTGCAAGCTGCCGAATATCCATCGGTGTTGGTCTTATCCACTATCAACATTAAGTTGTAAACTTGAGATTACAGCGACCATCTCAAGTAAGTGGTGTCTTTAAAAATGGTTTTTTTTCTGGTTTAGGAGTAACACCTAAATGTCACTAGCAAAAAAGAAGGATAAATAGGGCTATGAAAATCATTGCCAAACTTTGTTCAAGTCTGTCTTTAATACTTATTTCCATCGCAGTTGAAGTAATAAATAAAGAAAAGGGCTGTGCAACATCACCTTGTTTGACCCATTTTGAGCCGTAAATGTAACCGACCAGTTCAGATCACAGGTGCCTTGTATCTACTGTATTATACATACTTCGGATACGACTGTTTTTTCCTTTGATGTTGATCGCCTGTTCAGAGGCCTTTCATCTGCAGATCGGACTGATCCAGTGAACAAGCGGGCGATATACCACAGTCTATAATGTATGGTATTCAACCACCAAGGTTTCAGAATCAGAATTCAACGGCACCCCAAAGTGCCAGTGTAGGATAGAAAAGTAAAAACCAGAGAAAGCACCGTAAAGAAATACGTTGTTAGAAAGTTTTTAATCATTACGTAAAGATAAGTCAAATGGAGGGGTGACTATCTTTAAGCCTTTCTGCTTGATGGTTCCATGTAAGTACACAACGGAAAACATAAGGTGTCAACAATCGAGTGGTCCGCTCTGGCTGCTTCATAAACCCAAGCATTGTCTGTTCTAGAAAGATTCAAACAACTAAGGACTGGCAGAACAGCCTTTAATTGGATCTCCTAGGAGGACGCAATGTCCAATGATGTGACCAAACAATACTATGTTGAAGAAATGTGGGTGCACGCGCGCGCTCGTGCGTGCGTTGCGTGCGTGCTTGCGTGATTGTGTGTGTGTGGTGTGTGTGTGTGCGTGTGTGGGGTGTGTGTGGTGTGTGAGCGTGTGTGTGTGTGTGTGTGTGTGTGTGTGTGTGTGTGTGTGGTGTGGTGTCGTGAGCGTGTGTGTGCTGTGTGTTGTGTGTGTGTGTGGTGTGTGTGTGTGTGTGTGTGTGTGTGAGCGTGTGTGTGTGGTGTGTGGGTGTGTGGTGTGTGTGTGTGTGTGTGGTGTGTGTGTGTGTGTGCCTTGCTTGTGCTATTCTTGGTGCAGGACTCAGAATAAAAACATACTTCTTTTTCCATAAACGGACATGCAAGAGGAAGGTGGCACATCCTATCCCCTGCAGAAAGAGATATATGACAAGCGTCTTACAACAGTCTCATAAGAAGAATACAAACAGCATCTCAATGAGTCAGTGTGTCGAGTAACAAGCATTATATTCATATTCAACATTTGTCGTTCTAAACCGCAGGTTGGTTGCAATGTCAGTGAAAAATAGGAGATAATGATGTGAAGGCGGAGAGAGAGAGAGGAGGAAGAGAGAGAGAGAGAGGGATGGAGAGAGAGAGGGAGAGGACATGGAGAACGAGGAGGACAGACAGACAGAAAGACAGAGAGAAAATAAACATTTTTTTTTATTATGTGAGGGGATGGGAAAGCAGAAAGAAGAGGTAAACGTAGACAAGCTACCATAAGTAGGAAAACAAAAATAAAAGAAAAACGTATACAATGTTCATCTTCTATCCTAAAAAACGTACTAGGATTAAGTGAGCAGAGTACTCTGGGTCAACACCCAACACACACACAC
>JADBJO010023902.1:16494-25880 GCA_016801955.1 Conus betulinus | reverse complement strand
GTGGTAACTACAGAACGATCGTACAAAATTTCGCAAAAATTTAAATTGCATCTGCGGAGCAGTTGAAAGTTTCACAACCCAGCATCTTCTTTTCTACTGCGCATATTTCAAAAAGGAAAATCCTGACTGCCTGCGACTTGATGGCACGTGTATTTTCCAGAACTTACCAGGTCTTGTTTCTTTTGTTAAGTCCTTGATGATTAGTCCAGTGGGCTCTTTTTTGTAACAAGTGTTCCGACAGATATGAGCGCTTAACATTTTGGTTATACCAGATATCCTGTACTCCTTAATGTTTTAATAAATGTTAATTGTAAAGAATTTTGTATGAATCACTATATATAGCTAACTGGTTGTCACAAATCTCTTATCGTCCATCACAACACCACCACACGCGCACACACACACACACACGCACACACACGCACGCACACACACACACACACACACACACACACACACACACACACACACACACACACACACACACACACCACACACACACACCATGCACATACACGCGTGAGCGCGCGCGCATGGATACACACACGCTACTTCCCCTAACTCGTCTAAAATCACTTTATGGTGAATAGACGTTAAATTGAAAGAACGAACGAACGAACACACACACACACACAGAAGACAAGACAAGACAAAATTCTTTATTTACGAGGATAATAGAAAGCACTGACATGCTTTTTTTTTTACATCCAGTCCTCGCCCTGAGTAGGGACTACAATATGTGTAAATGAAATGACATAATGTAAGAAGCAAACAAAGTGGTCATGCAATCATAACGAACATCAAATGGAAGAAGAAACGTACAAAAATTCTCATGTATAAAAATGACAGTAAAATGAAGAGAGAGAGAGATTGAGATGCCAAGCAGACTGACTATGTTTCACAAAAACCAACTATTGTACTCATACTCGTCCACTTGCATTCCTAAAAATCATTCTGGAACCAAGCTAATTTGGCACCAGGGAGGATAACTCTTTCGACAAAAGTTCAGAATTCACTGCAATCCCTATGCACTTACACTACCCTTATCAGCTCTACTACAAAAGTTCAGAATTCACTGCAATCCCTATGCACTTGCACTACCCTTATCAGCTCAACTACATACAAAAGCATAGGAATAGCAACAACCAAATGAAAACATGTTCTTCAAGCATAGAATATGCTATGGCCATGGTGGCTGGAACTTGGAAATAGTTCATGTAGTATGGCGTGCGGGCCTGTTGTTTTTTATGATTTTGATTTTAACAATGCCTTTCAAAAATGTCAATTTGGGGTAGGTCAATGTTGACCTCTAAAATCTCCTACTATTACCCTCTTTAAACACAGAGAAAAAGGCAAGAAGCAGGGAAACAGAGTTTTGAACACTTTGTACCACATTTTCATGCCAACATTTATTTCACAGGGAGTTGTGGCCTTTTCATGTGCCTCTGAATGAATCCACTGAAATGAAAGTTAATTGTTTCCTTTTGACCACTCACATGAGCTGTGTGGCAACATGGTCTCTTAGTGTCATGTACGTTTCAAGAGTAGAGCTACACAACTCATCAAGTGAACACTCCCATTTATGCTCTCTTGGTCTGTCATGAAGCGGGATGCCCTTGTTTCAACTGCAGTTAGTAGCTGACGGTGTGGTGCGCTGTCATGCTGGAGACTGCAGTACTTGTGCAGACCCAGTCAGCCACCGCAGGCAGGCAGACTGAGGCAACTGGTTCCTCAAGACTTTTTCACCACCCTGCAATGCTCCAAGACACACTTAGATACAGCCAGTGACATTCTACTCGGTGTTCTCTGCCAATAAACACTGAAACACCCAGAGGACTGTCTACCATACAAATGAGTGAAGCGGCTAATAAAGCACTGAGCAGCACGGCACCAAAACACATCAAGTTCTCTAGAACCTACTGAGGAAGAATTGTCTCAGGCATCCTGTCTTTTAACAACTGCCCTGGCCAAGGTTCTGTAAAAACAGCTGGAGCGCTTTGGTCTGCAAATGAGCTCGGCCCAGAAGCACTTTGCTGAAGCACAACAGACACGTTGCAACTACTTCAGAAAATTCAGAAACAGCAAAGATTGTAAAGTATGCGGACAGAGTAAATAATATGGCTGTAAGGCGCCAGGAACATGCAACACAGCATCTGGGAAAGTCAGAGTACAAAAAACTTTCATGTGGATGATTTTTTTTCCAGTCTTTAGAGAACGACAGTATAAGAAATCAAATGGTTTTCCCCTGCTGAGAGGATTCTTTAAGATTACTTAAAATATCTCGGATGTAAGAAACTCGGTTGTAAGAAAACTCGCTTGTAAGAAAGAAACAGGTTTAGCTGACCCTGGCGAAACTTTTTCCTCGGATGTAAGAAAGTCTTGGCTGTCGAAAGTTTTTCTCGGTGGGCCTACCTACACATACCTATATAAAAAAAAAACCCAACAATTCTACGATGCAGGTCACAGGAATTGCGGGACAGGATGTGGGCCCTTTGATGTCGCCTAAGAGATGGGATATCCGGATGTAAGCTAGACAAAACGCAGGCGCTTGATTACGAGAGGTGTTTTTACTTCCCCCCACCCCCCCCCCCTGTTTTCTCTCTTCACGCCAGTGCATGTTCAATGCAAGGCAAGGCTTTGTACAATGTAAAGTGAAGATGGCTGACAAACACAAAAAAAAAACAAGCAATTTCGCTGAAACGAAAAATCGAAATTTTGGATGCTGTGGAGAGAAACCCGTAAAAGAAAAAGACGTTGATTGCTGAAGAATTTCAGATTCCTCTTATTACTCTGTACAACATTGTAAAACAAGGGACAAATACAAAAATCAATTCTTGGGCAGTACAACTGACCCGCAGCTACAGCAAAAGAATAGGAAGGCGAAACATGAGGACATTGACAATCAACTTCTGCAATGGTTTGTCCAAGCGAGGTATGTTATGTTACTATCTCCCCCCCACGCCCCTTGCCATCTCTCTCTCTCTCTCTCTCTCTCTCTCTCACACACACACACACACACACACACACACACACACACACACACACACACTCTCTCTCTCTCTTTCCTCCCCTCTTTCTATCACTCCCCCTCCCTCCCCCCTCCCCCCCCCCCCCCCCTCTCTCTCTCTCTCTCTCTCTCTCACACACACACACACACACACCCTCCCCTCCCCCCCCTCCCTCTCCATCACTCCTCCCTCTCTCTCTTTGTGTCTTTGTTTCTCGTGCATGTGCACGTATGTGAGAAGCTTATCAAGGAATCATCACGTGCTATGTTCGTATTCATTCGTTCAATTCACATTTGACGAGCATCAATATGTAATAGCCTACAACTTGTGAGTACCTGTTAACTCCAATTCAGAATATCGCTGAGCACTGTTAAATACTGTTCGTAAATACTTGTGGGGGGGGGGGGGCGCGGGCGCGCGCACACACACACACACTCTCTCTCTCTCTCTCTCTCTCTCTCTCTCTTCTTTTTCATGTTCTGTTCCAGTAACAAATTATAAAAAACAGTTCCTACCTGCATTTCAAGACGATTCTCAACACACAAGGCTTGAAATAAATCTTTTGTAGTGTGTGATATAGTATTGTCTCTGATGCAATCCCCAGATACAACATATGGTAACATATTTACATGCATTCTTGTTAAAATTAAGAATATATACATGTACGTGCATATTTGTAAGCGCGCGCGCGCGCGCGCCCCCCCCCCCACACACACACACACACACACACACACACACACACACACACACCATCATGGATGTCCGTCGCAAAGCGACGATGACGTCAGTGGCGCCTTTGGTGTGTTATGGTGTATGTTTAAAACACCTTTTGGACTGAGGACTCGTCCGAGAATATGTGATTCATTTATTTATAGGTACATTTGTTAATATTGGGAAATTTCCTTACGATTTTGTTGACTTTAACTATTCACCGTTGCGTTCTAAAAATCTCTCTCTCTCTCTCTCTCTCTCTCTCTCTCTCTCTCTCTCTCTCTCTCTCCACCACATCATACACACACGAAAATGTTGATCCCTTTTTCTGTATGTCATGACGGCCAATGGCTCCAAGAATAAATCTATTCTCTCCTTAGTCGCATTTTTACTCGTCTATCGTGTTTAAGCGTGTGTGTGTGTGTGTGTGTGTGTGTGTGTGTGTGTGTGTGTGTGTGTGTGTGTGTGTGCGAGAGAGAGAGAGACAGAGGGAGAGAAAGTGATAAGAAAAAAAAAAAACACTAGAAGTTTTATGTCACAGGCCAAAGTTTACTCGCGAAATCAAATCGAAGAGCCATCTCTCTCTCTCTCTCTCTCTCTCTCTCTCTCTCTCTCTCTCTCTCTCTCTCATCTCTCTCTCTCTCTCTAACACTGACGTACACACACTAGCAATTACTGAAACGTGCAGAGAAAAAGAGAACCAAAGCAAAAACAAACAAAAGCTCAGATATTTGATTGATTGATCTTTAATACACAAGGATGGATATTTTAGGCCAAAGCCTAGTCTTACAATCTGTCCTTGTCATGCATACATTATTTCAGCACATATCATTCATACTGACAATTCAACATAGCAACATGGTAATCTAATTCTACACAATGATAAGCAAAAACTATTCATAAAAGCACTAATGGAGATGGGGGATGGTAAAACGGAAGGAAACTTACAAAAAAAAAACAAAACTACAGAGAGAGAGAGGTCAGAGGGGGGTGGGGGAGAGAGAATGGTAGGTAGGCGGAGGAGAAAAGGGGATGGTAGACAGAGTGGGAGTGGGGATGAGCGATTTTAACGGAGTAGGTTTTATGTTTAGACGATTCATTCAAAGTATGGTTCACAGAAGACTTTGCGAATGGGCGCTAATCATTGTAATCGAATAATTTAATTACTGAGACATAAAACGTATATGCGAATGTTCCTTGAAAAGTTTTAAAAAGTATTCATGTTTTGTAGATTCGGTGAAAGTGAGTTCCAGACATATGGTCCAGAGTAAGCTAGGCTTGTTTTGTATAAATCAATGCGTGGGTAGGGAAGAAGGAATTTCGTCGAGCCAGAAAAGCTGTTCGATCTTGTAAAAAGGGGTATTGATATAACATGGCATAGTATTTGTCAAGATTGTAAACATAAATGATGCCTTGTTGAATTCCAATTGCCTATTCAGAGGAAGTATGTTCAGCGCTTTTAGTTTTTCGTCTGTCGTTAGAGATACAGCTGGATGGAATAGCTTGCTGCACGTCTATGGAGAGAATTCAGCCCTTTTTTGTGGACGTCACTACTTCCGTCCCACACTGTTGAAGCGTAATTGATACGTGACATTATGTGTGCATTGAAGAAAACTTTAAAAGCACATTACTGATGACGTAGCGCTTTAATTGAGATAACAGGAAAATGTGTTTTGAGACTACCTTGCATACGTTATTGAGATGAGATTGCCATTTCAATCCTTTATCTATCGTCAACCCTAAAACATGATGCTCATCTACCTGTTCGATAGAAGTGCCATTCAACTGAAGTTTTAGGCAAAAAGAGGAGTCAACTGGTGTTTTGGCGGGTAGCTATAATCATAGATTTCGTTTTGGCTGGGTGTATGACCATTGAGTTTGAATGACACCAGTCGACACGTCGTTTAGACTTTCCTGGAGAGAAGTTTCTATTGTCTGTAGATCACTACCATTCGTTTGGAGTGACGAGTCATCAGCAAATAAATCTGTCATGACCTTTTCATCTGATATGGACAATGGTAAATCATTGATGAAGACACAGAATAGTAGGGGGCCTAGCACTGAGCCCTGGGGACTCCATGTCTGACAAAGTCTGAAGCTGGGGTTTTGCCATTAAGCATCACATACTGAGTCCTATCATTCAAGTATGATTGGAATAATGAGATGTAGGGGTATGGTTCAAGTAGACAGATAATTTCTTTAGAAGAATGGAATGATCAACAAGATCAAACGCCTTTTTGAAGTCAAGAAAGACAACCCCTGTCATTTGTGATTGGTTCATATTTGAAAGCAAGGAGTCACACACTCGTGATAATGCTGTGTGGCAGGAATGATTTGATCGGCATCCAGATTGGAGTGGGTGACATAGTTTTTTTTATCTCCATGAACTGAGATACGTGTGTGTGTGTGTGTGTGTGTGTGTGTGTGTGTGTGTGTGTGTGTGTGTGTGTGTGTGTGTGTGTGTGTGTGTCTTTCAAGGGGTTTGGATAGAATCGATAGTAAGGATATAAGTCTGAAATTCATTGGATCCAACAAATCATTTGATTTTGGAAAGAGGATCACTTTGGCGTTTTTGAACGCCTGAGGGAAAACATAAGTTTCAATGGATAAATTATATATGTATGTGAGAGAGACTCAACAATGTAAGGTAGAGCGAGTTTAGGAAGAAATGCGGGTATGTTATCAGAACCCATGGATTTATTATTCTTTAATTTCGCTATGTGCATTCCTACTTCATGTACAGCAAGAAGGTGAATTTTGCTTGAGTTACTGGATCCAAGTTTTTGTTTGCAAAATGGTAATAGGGAAGTCGGGCATGTATATTCATTTGGTGCTCTTATAATTTGTGAAGCTTGAGTAAGGGTATCTGACAACGACAGAAAGTGGGTATTAAATTTGTCCCGGGTGATGTTTGTGCTTGAATTTTGTGGATCTGTACGCTTGTTGCGTACAACAGTGTTTATTGTCCTCCACACTGGCGCTATGGATTTTGCATCCGTTTATCAGTTGACTGACGTAGTCTCGTTTGGCTTTTTCAACTTCGTTTGAAACAAAGTTTATCTGCTCTTTGTATTCGTCAAACAAATTTGCTGCCTTGAGTTGGTCACGTGGTACCATTTCTTGCAGTAATTCTGGTGTTAACCACGGGTTCATCTGTGGATGTCTCTTTTTTTATGTAACGGCGCATGTTTATTTATGATGGTAAGGAATGTTTGGTACCAGAGGGACAGTGCATCATTGACGTCTGAGTAATTATAATTCAAGTGAAATGGGGGGAAACGTTTAAGTCATAGAGGTATGCTCTTTATTAAATTTTTTGAAAGAGCGGTATTGGATGGTCGTGTGACCTTTGGGTGGTGTTTTGGGAGCCTTAAGGACCACGTGCAGAAGACTGAACAGTGATCACTAATACCAGAACATATCACTGAAACATCTAGTATTGCAGATTTTGTTAGTGTATACATGATCAATAAGAGTCGCAGTTGTTTTTTAGTTATTGTCGTTGGGGTTTGTACTAACTGATGGAGTGCATGAAGTGATAGTGTACTTGTCCAAGCTGGTTGTTGTTTTAACATATCAATATTAAAGTCCCCTAACAGTAGTATATTTGAATTTTTGTGACAGATCCAATCCATTATTTGTACAAAGTTGTCATACCATTCGTATGTGGATCGAAGATGGGTGTCTATATAAATGTCCGATTATCAATGGGCGGTGATTTAGTGTTTTTTTATTTCAATCCAGATGCATTCGACAGCAGCATTAGTTTCAAGATCAGTTCTGCGTCGGGTAATGTTGGCAATTGATTGATGAATGTGTAAAGTTAGCTTCAAAGGGGAGGCAAAGTTTTACAGGTTACCAAAATTTAGGCACTAATTGCTTGAAAGGTTGGTAGATTTGTTTGTTGCTACACACTCCACTAGAAGCGATTTTGGTTGGCTTGTTGTCAGGGAAGTTTAAGGGAAGCTACCCCAGGTTATCAGAAACTAATCCAGTGATCTCCCTTTAATTAAGAAAGCAAAGAGGTTGGGAGAATTTTTTTTTTTTTTTTTTTTTTTTTGAGATTTGTCATTCAAAATTAAAATTAGTAAAAGTTGTTAAGCCATTATTAAAATACTTTATTCTAGTTGTAGATAAAAAGGGGTAAATTGTGATATTATATAAAACTAAATAGACAAAGAGAAAATTGCACCAATGGAATACAAGAGAAATCTTTCCTTGGACAGAAAATAGTCCGCAGGAAATAGGGCTTTTTTTTTTTTTATAGAGTAGATGATCAAAGATTTGTAGAGATAGTGTTGTTTTAGTGTTGATTCACTGTTTTGAGAGGTTGTATAAGGTTGTTAGTGTTTAAAATTTATTAATACTAATGTCAGGAAGCTACGTACGAATACCTTAGTTTTGAACCCATGCATGGTCCCATCTTATGATCTAGCCAGAACACCTAAGGCAGACCGCCGTGCAGGTTGTGACACAAGTGTCCTCTAAAACAGAGAACACGTTTTTTTTCTTAATAGTCAAAGTCCACCTGTTCCTTTTGGTTCTCAGAGCGTTCTCAGGTTAGCAGCGTTTGTTGCATCCACACAGGACGTTTGTTTCTTTTGAACAGCAGTCGCCAGCTCTTCAGTCACAGCAACGACATCCCGTGAAAGTGAGAGCTCAAGAAAGGTGGAGAACTGCTGCGAAAGTGCAAGAAGGCCGGATGCCCTCTGGCATACTCATCATGTCCTTGTGAGACCAGTTCAAGTGTTTCTTGCAAAGCCTCATAGTTCTCAAATGAGAGAGTCAACAGATCTTGTTCGAACAGTCCATGTTGTTGGACACAGTGGTTTAATGGATGGGCTGCACAAGTTGATGTTTCATGTTGGATTGTTTCAAAAGGACCTGTCGTTTCGTGATAATTTGATCAACTGAATGACCTCTGTGGCAAAGTCAAGGGCATCTCTTATTACTTTGACCTTTCTGGAAGCCTCTTGTAACACAAGAGTGACTGAGTGTGCCAAACAGTGTACGGACACTGCTGACGGGACCTCATCTTGGAACCGTTTTGCAATTCCTGAAACGTGACCCTGAAAATTACTGGCCCCATCATAGGCCTGTCCCCTACACTTCTGCACTGGCAAGTCCAGCCTGATCAAGCAGTCCCTTAGCACATTAAAGAATTGTCTCAGCACAGGCACTGTCAACATGCACCAGTCCCACAGGCTCCTCTATGACTTCAAACTGCTCAGTTACCCATCTTTTGCAAATTACAACCTACCCCCTGTTTGCAACATCACCGGTTTCGTCAGCTAGTATCGAAAACCAATTCGCTTCTCTGATTTCAAGTACAACAGATCGCAAGACTTTATATGCCATAATCCCAATGATCTCGTTGACAATATCATGTGAAAGACATTTTGAACCTGTGTTTGTTTTTTTTCCTTGCAGCCCTCTCCAAAGCAGGTCTTGAGCAGCTGTTGAAGGTTGCCTTCCTGCTAGTCCTGTCCACGGAGAGGCAGACCCTGACGCAAGAGAAACTGAAGGCTCTTTGGTTCGTTCATCAGGCTTTGCAGGTGTTTCTTTTGTTCTGTTTCATGCTGACACGTCACTCGAGCATACACTGACGTTGTAGACAGCCTGCATTTTACGTCATACACGGCTGCTGCATGTGAAGAGATTTTTCGT
>JADBJO010023902.1:0-11282 GCA_016801955.1 Conus betulinus | reverse complement strand
TTTCCTCCATGCTTTTTTATCCAACCATATTGGTTTTTTTCGCTATATATGTTGAACACTCTTTGGGGGAATATGTTTATCAATACACTTATTCTTTACATTCATGAGCCATAAGTATCTCTTAACATATAAAAAGGCACCTCTTTTAGAATTTTTACTTATAAACAAATCATAACCAGGTATAGCGAATTCTGAATTATTGAAATCTTTCAAATTTTTGGGGAATAGCCTCAGTAATAGATGTGTAATATTAGGATTCTTATCATCAATTAAACCAAGAAATTCACCTTTTTTATTTATAATCCCCCAATGTTAGTATATAAAACTTGTATTGGAAAATGTTGATTGAAAACAACTGTATATTCATTCTTTACACTATTTACATTTTTTTTGTAGAATTCCTTCTCGTCTCAATTACCAGATGACTCACCATGACCAGGTCTGGGTGATCTTTTCCCAATTTTCCCATTTCTGATCTGTAAGTTTGTTTCCCCGTTTTCAACTCTCTGTTTCATCTCCTCTCTTAACTGTTTCATGCGCTCTCTCTCTCTCTCTTGGTGTGTAATCAGGATTTATGTACAATTTATCCTTTTGTTCAGTCTTCCCTTTATTGATTTTGTAAGCATTCTTCAGATTGCTTGTTTTATTTCTTTTTGTATACCTTCACTCTCAGGAGGCGCTGCCTACTTCCCCCTACAGGCCCAAGTCTGACAGGGTCTATGAACTTATCTTTTTTATCCTTCAGCTCTGGGCAGATCTGGTCCACTATTTCATTCAATTTGATTCAAAGTGATAGAGGGTCTTCTTCTTCTGGATCTGGATCCGTACGTCGCTAATATCCTTTTACTTCTTCTTCTTCATTATCTGCCCGCCTTCATCAAGCTGAAGATACTGGCATCTACAATAGTACAAAGGGGTTCCAGAGGGTGGTGATATTGGTTATCAAATACCCCGGCAAGGCTGCATTCCACTCATCATTCAGGTAAACACTGGCTTTTCATTGTATGCGACGGGCACATTTTAGGAAAATTTGGGCGCACTTTTTTTGACGTATGCGTGCAGGCCTTTGTGCATGCGTGTGCGCGTGGTGCCTGCATGTTCTGAATATGAGAGTTACGTCGCTGTCGCCACATCTTGTGGCATTATCGCGACGGGGTTTGGGGTGTGCGCAGCCTAGTTGGTTCATGCGATCAGTCTTTTGAAACTTTCGATAGATGGTGCCCTCACGATATTTTCCTCTGGATGGTTCCAGTTTTCTAACTGCGCTAACAAAGAATGAGTGTTTGAACTGCTCTGTCTGGCATCTGCTGACTTGATTGTTTTCGTCTTGTTTCTAATACAGTCAGAGATGTTCTGTTTTTTTATGTGTGTGTGTGTGTGTGTGTGTGTGTGTGTGTGTGTGATGCGCTCATGAGAGTGAGCATGTGCGTGTGCGTGGTGTGTGTGTGTGTGCGCGCGCCGATAAATTTTGTGAGGATAACGTTATTGCAGTCATGGCTGTCTCTTTGCCAGTAATGCCACCTAACACTTTTTTCTGTCTACCCATGTGGGAGAAGGGGACAGAGGATAGGATGTGGCCACACAGCGCTCAGATGGATTGGAGCAGGGTGTGTACATGAAGTACGTGTGAGTGGTAGTACTTGATACTTACTTGATACTTGATGGCGGTGTTTGAGACCCGTGGCTACAGGTCAGTTCACCGATCGATATGTTGTCCCTGTCTACAGCTGCTTGCACTTGCAAGATCTGTTGACAGCAGGTCGGGTTATGCAGTGCTGGGTGGTTGGCCCAGTGGGCGTCGAGTCTGGTCATCTCGGTCGGTAATGTTCTCAAACGGCGTAGTTCTCATTCTGCTTCCTTCCAGTGTCATTTCTCATCATGGCGTCGATTCAAAGTGAGAGAGGTTGCCGCCAGCAAGTGAGTGAAAAAAAAAAAAAAGTATGAACCACTAGAAGACCGAGTGGCTGCAGAAGGAGGTGTGTGACCGCAGAGTCGGGATGTAATAAGAAAACATGACAAAGACGGCGAGTTTGAAGCATTTTGTGAACCTTGCCAAAAACGTGTCTACTTTGGTAGTCGTGGCTTTGTGGCAATCGAGCGTTCCCAGTCACCAACAGAAATTTACAACATTACAGCATGTTTTCACATCATTGGGTATGCAACAATCTACGTTTCATTTCCAGTGATAGTTTGAGTCCTATTCTGATTTTCTCTACAAGTTCCATTTCCATGATGGTTTGATTCTAACTCTGATTTACTTAATAGGAAAAAATTGAGTACTTTGAGGTCCTTTTTTACGAAAAAAAAAAAAAAAAATGATAAAACACTCAAGCTTTCGAGTTTAAGACCCTTTATTAGGAAACACTAAACAGTAAACACAAGGCGAAAACAGGATAACAAAACAACGGAGGGAGAAAAAAAAAAAACTTCGAACCCTCTTTGACTCGCAGTCTTCCAAGCAAGGGAAAAAAAACCACAAAAAACGTCAAACTCAAAGTGATGAAAAAGAACATAAAAGAACAAATGACATCAAAACAAATTGATGTCACAACAGTGTTGTGTAACACTTTTCTCCAGGTAGCACAGCATAATGCAAACATTTGCTACATGTGTTAGGTCTGTTAGGTTTCTGCCAACAGACCCCTATGAAATCCTTTTCCACAGCCCCCACCCCCCACCCCCCAATATTCTTCCCCTCTCTTCCTCCCTCCCCCAACACCCCGCCCCTCCCAACTCACCCCACAACACACATACCCCACACACTTTGCCCCCCCCCCCCCCCCCAACCCCACCCACCCCCCCCCCCCCCCCCCCCCCCCTCACACACACACACAAAACTTGTCAAAGGAGGGAGGGGGGGATATGATTTGTTGTATGGGGAGGGGGGGGGGGTGTACTGTTGTGAGGTCAATTTGTTTTGATGTAATTTGTTCTTTTAATTTATGTTCTTTTTTTGTCCTTTGTGTTTACTGTTAAGTGTTTCCTGATGAAGGGTCTTAGGCCCGAAAGCTGGAGTGTTTTTTATTTTATTTTATTTTATTTTAAGGACTTCAAAGTAATCATTGTTCTTGTGTTTATTGCAGTCCAGCAATCGTTTTTAAACATCTGGTTTACTTAGTTTGATTCCCACTCATATTTACTTGTCTTCAGGTCTTATTCTTTATGTCCTGAAAGCACTGTTTGTTAAATTTTCTACAGCTATAGTTCTGAGGATTCATCATACTAAATGGTTGCTTTGTCTCAATTGACATAGTTTCTTTCCATGTCAGTCTCAGTCTCCATGGTGTTGAAAGTTGTTTTATAGAATGAGTTGTTTTAGAAGCAAGAAAAAGTGATTTCTAAAGATTTTTATGCCTTATTTAATACAAAATATGCTTCAGCTTCAGGGAGGCGGTGACCCCTTACCCCCGCCATGTTGTTGCCCCTGGATCCCACTGGGGGCCTACGGCAACCCCCAGACCCCCACCAATCTCCTCTTTTTTTTAAAAAAAAACTGTTTTCATCCGTACTGCTGTTTCTGCCAGTAGGATGGTAGGATACCATCTGGTCCAGCTGCTTTCCCAACTTTAAGCTTAGTGAGAAGCTTTTGGACATCTTCTTTTCGGATTTCGATGTCTGCCAAGGTGATGCTAAACTCATATTTTGGGGCTTCTGGCAGTTCCCCCTCTGGTTCCTCTGTGGAAACGTTTTGGGAAAAGTCGTTGAGTACCTGGGCCTTTTTGTCATCAGTTCTGGTATTGGTGCTGTCTTCTCTTTTTGAGGTCATATATATTCCTGTCCTTGTGCTAGCTTTTGCTTTCACATAAGACCAAAATGATTTTGGGTTTTTCTTGGCCTGTCCGCAACTGTCTTCTCTAGTCAGATTTTTGCTTTTCGGCATTCTCTAGCTGCTTTGTTTTTCTTGCCTTTGCGTATGCCTGATAGTCTTGGTCATCTGTGCGAGTGCATTCCTGTGTAGTCTGCCCTGTTCTAGTTTTAGCATTGCTTTAATGGTGCCTGGTTGATATCCACCGTCTGTACATGCTTTTTCACACCAGGGCGAGTGTACCTCCATCCAACCACTTTTTCCTGTCTCTTGAAAGATGCAGCTTTTGATTGAGGCACATATTGTCTCGTGGCTTCGTCGATCTCTGCCATGAAGAGTTGCATGCCTCTTTGACATTCATGTCCTTAAGTTGACATTCATGTCCTTAAGTTTTTCCTCCCAGTTGACATCTTTGAGGTGTGAGCCCATTCCTGTATAGTCTGCCCTGATGTAGTTGTAGCGTTGCTGTTGTGGTGCCTGACACTGTGCAAGGGCAAGGTTGACCAGTAGGGAGGCATGGCCACTCTTTCCGAGAGCTCCTGTTTCTTGAATGCCTTTGACTATGTCGTCTCTGTTGGTGAAAACCAAATCATCCGGGGTCGGTCACTGTCCCGCTCTGTGTCTGGTGGGCATCAGTTGGTGGTGTATTAGAAAGGCATCCTTGGTTGCTTTCAGGAATTTAGCTGCTGCATGGTCTTATGTGGTTGCACTGTTTCCTTTTGTCTTAGTGTGTCAGTGTGTATGCCTGCATGCTCATGCATGCGTCTGTGTGTGTGTGTGTGTGTGAGGGGGGAGGAGGGGTATGTGCACAGATAGAGTATTATGTTTATAACCAACAATCGGTTCACAGCTTGTGAATAGTTGTAAATTTAACTTTGCTACTTTTACATCATTTTTTTTTTTTTTTTTTTTTCTAAATCCTGCGTATACTGACGGTGACACTCCACATAATGTTACAAGATAGTAGGGCCAAATACGGCCTGGTAAGGAAGGCATGTGGAAATAACTGCAAAATATAGAATCCTGTTGCTCTTTTACAATTGCATGAAAGATAACTTTAGATGTGTGATCATGGATACCTTGAACATGGATTTTGGGGTTCTTTTTCCATTTGTGATGCTGTGCTTTGAGGCGACTCGAAACAGTTTTAAAATCCAGATTTCAATCTGTACGTACAACTCCTACTGAGGATACTTAATTCTAGAATTTGGAATTATTTGTCAATCATTGAATTAATGGATCAGTAATAAATGCATGAATAAATGAATAGATAAAGTAGATAATGTAAATATGGAATTATTTGTCAATCAGTCAATGATAAATACATGAATAAATGAATAAGTAGATAAACATTTATAAATAAAAGGATGATGAACATTTATAATAAAAGGATAAGTGAATAAATAACTAAATATATGATTAAGGGCTGAAACACTTGCTTGAAGGGGGCTTCTCTTCTGAGGACTCTCTGCTGCCACGCTGTCCACAAGTTTCTTTCTACTAATGATTGAATATGTATTGTAATGAAGTAAACGAGAAAATGTGATCCTTCAACGTAGGTTTCATCATGCTTGTATTAAGTTGTAATGAAGTGTAGGAAACGATTAGTATCCAGGTTTTAACTGAGTATATCATGCATTTTTTGATTAATTATTCAGAAAATAGGAGAGCAAGGCTCATAACATTAATGATAATTTGTAAAACAACCTTGTTTTGTATTAATGTGCCCAAAGGCCACATAATCTATCTTTTGCATTGCAGTTTATGCATGTGACCATGCTGAAAACATGCAGTATGTGCTCTCATATTCCATTAGTGAGAGAGAACTGTGGCAAGGGAGTAACTCAGTAAGGGAGGGTAGGGTGGAGAAAATATGAACACAAATAATTTATTCAGATTGAGGCCATAGCCCATAGTGAAGGAATGACACCTGCAATACATCACAAAATAAAGATCTCAGTAATGGAAATGGAAAGAAAAAGTAATTACACACCACAATACTTTTTCCCCAAACGCCACTCAGTTTAACTTCCAGTTTAATATGACAATAAATGGGTCAAAATGATGATGATGATGATGGGGGGTGTGTGTGTCACTGTGTGTGTGTGTGTGTGTGTGTGTGTGTGTGTGTGTGTGTGTGTGTGTGTGTGTTTTGAGGCCATTTTTTCATTATTTTTGTAGCAAATGCTCCACTGTTCCAACATTTCAATTTTTGACAAATTTGGGGAGAGCCTGCAACCAAAATTTCTTTTCTCTGATATTTTCTTGAAGTTGTCTAAATCATAAATTTCCAAAGAAAGTGTTAAGGTTCCTTCTGAAGGGTGTTTGTAAGATGTAGAGTAATCAATTTTTTTTTTTCTTTATGAAGGACTCTTTTACCCCCTGAATCCATGAACTTGGTATGTCTTCAGTGTCGAATATGCACAGAATATGTATGCTAGGGTCAGGTGAATGGATGTTGATTTGTTTTGTTAACCACCACAGTGGTCAGAGGAAATGTGTCTGCCTTATGGGTGGAAGATTGTGGGATCAAACCCCTGCTCTGTCAAACTTGAGATAGAAAAGCAGCAATCTTCTGGTGGCTGCCACACCTGTCTTCTGGCATTATGGAGTTAATACTAGGACTGGTCAGCCCAGAGTCAGTATGCTGTGGGCATAATAATGGAGTTAATACTAGGACTGGTCAGCCCAGTGTCAGTATACTGTGGGTGAGACATAAAGCCTGTGTTGCAGCTTCTGTCTCATGTTTGATGCATGTTAGATGTCTATGCAGCACTACCCAGTTAGGGTTAGCAGCACCACACAAGGAAGAAGTTGGAGAGCGTGTGAGAAAGGTGGGGGTGGAGTGGGGGAAGCAACATGGGAAAGGGTTGTCACAGGCTGGCTGGTTGGGTGTGTGCATGCATGTATTTATAGATAAAGCAATCAGAGAAAGGTTTTTAAAGTGGATTTAAAAAAAAAAAAAAAAATTAGAATGATAGGTTTGTACTATTGTAGCGCAAAATTAATTCAAACTTTTTTTTCAGGTGAGAAAGACATGGTTCTTCATGGAATCCTGTGCAGTACACCAGTGAGTACTGGTGGAATAATCAGTGGTTCAAAACGGAGTCGTCAAAAAAAGCGGCAACAGCCAAAAACAACTTACTTTGTGGAGTCTGGGATTGTTTGCAGAGAGACTTTCACATTCAGTTATGGGTAAGTTTACTTCCATGAAGTACAAACTTTTGTAGACTTAATTTCAGTGCTGTCAGCTGCATGCTCTGTGAATGGTGTCCCATCCTCATCCCTCCACCAGACTTTTCAGATCTTTAACTCATTTGGTTCTGGCAGGTTCCCCCCCCCCCCCCCCCCCCCCCCCCCCCCCCTTTTTTTTTCTAGGGGACTGGCTGTTTGAAGGGTTATCAAAAAAATCACTAGTAAGAAACTATTAGGAGTTAGGGCATAAAAACTTTCAGAATTGGTTAAAAACACATTGAGTTACTAGTTAGAATGAAAATATCAAACTCCTATCTTCATCTTAAGACTAGAGCCAGGGGAGAAAAAAAATCTTTGTTTTCCAATGGAATTGACATATGCAGATGTCTAGTACATGTATCTAAGGAAGCACAATGTCTTTGAAACAGTCTGTTCACCCACAAAATAATCCTAGAAATGTCCAAATATGTCTTTTGATTCATATTATAGGCTGTAGGGCACTTAATGATCCACTAATATTGACACCAATAAAAGTAAGAAAAAAGAAGAAACTGAAAACCTACACCATCACACAATGTACATACTGGCTTGCTTGCTATTCTAACAATCAGCATGATTTTGCACAGAATGATATGAATGGACTAGGTGGGCTAGTTTGTCACACAGGATCAAGGCTCAGAGTGAAGAGGTGGAAGAAAAGCTTTTTCCACCACATCATGGTCTTGCGGTTTAGCGCAAAGTATGACATCAGCTGGTCACTTTTGTCCATCCCAGCCATATTCTGAATGTAATCATGGACAGCCAGGGTTTTTCAGAACTGCCTGCAGCATGTGGTCCATCTGTCATGGTGTGGGGGTTGACCTTGGTAGTGATGACATTGACTGGCTTCCTTTCCATCTACTGCAGGACAGCAACACACTTGACACAACAGCACCATCAACCATTATCTAAAACATGCTTTCCTTTGTATTTTATACAGAACAGCACAATAAACCAGTATCTAAAACATGCTTTTCTCTTTATTTTATTCACCTATGCTGTTTTCTGAAAATATGAAAATATGTCAGTATGCTATGATTATCATTGTCATTACTTTCACATCTGTGGGTATGTGTGTGATTATGTGTACACATATAATAATACATGTGTGTGATGAGATGAAAAAGAAAAAATATAAACAAAAATAGGATGATAACATAAAAAAAAACAAAAAAAAAAAACATGACAACTTGCCACAAAGCATGGTGGCAGATGATGCATTTTCAACTGAAAAACTGAAGAGGGCATGGTATTCTGCGCTGTGAAAAGTGCCACAGCAGGAACCAGTTAAACATCTTGATGCCAGCCTTGCATGATGAACAGCAAAAACTCTTCCTGTGTCATGTCCAGCACGTGTTCTCCATTGTGCTCAACTGTGCTGCGTCGTCATTATCACCCTAATTTTTGTTTGTTTCTTTTTTTTTTTTCTTGAGTGTTTTCTTTTTGCTTGTTTTACATTAGTCACATTCTCTTTGATTGCATTGGCATGGGTTTTGCTGGAGGGGGCCTTGGGTGTGGGTTGGAGATGGGGGAATGTTGGGGAAATCTTTTGGAAGTCTTATATCACATCCTTTCCCCTCTCAGGTCTGTCACTACCCACCACCCACCCTTTCCTGCTCCCCCACACATAACTCAGTCCCTTCTTCTGGAAAGATGTTAGAGAACATCAAGACAAAGTATACTGTATTGTACTATTCTGTTTCACTCCTCCCCTCACCCCCGCAGTCACCGATCTGTCTCTCTCTCTCTCTCTCTCTCTCTCTGTATATATATATATATATATATATATATATATATATATCAGTGATCTCCCCCTGTTTCCATCAACACTTTGTGATATGTTCGCCGATGACTCTACTGTTCATGCATGTGATCGCAAGGCAGAAAAGTATCTATGTTATTACAGCAAACTATTAACCAGCTAACCGAATGCTGTCTAAACCCTGTCAAAACCAAACATATGATCATAACCACAAGACAAAAACCTCAGAACCTTTCTAATACGAGCACACCCCTTTCTATCAATGTATAACTGTAGAAGAAACAGTCTGTCATAAAGTCTTAGGGGTAGTTGTAGACGACAATCTGTCATGGTCAGAACATGTACGGTCTTTATGCAAAACCGTTTCAAAAAAGATACACCAGCTGTCCAAGATAAAACATTTCCTAAACTGCCATTCACATAAAATATTTTTTCACACTTATATTGAATCCCATATGAATTATCTTATACAATTTGGATTCAGCAAGTAATCATATACTCAAACCTTTGTTCAGTCTTTATAGATGTTCCCAGAAATTAGTTTTGTTAAAATCGGTAATGTTATTGTCAAGTTCACGCAATCCACTCACACTTCTCACAAGGTGCTCAACAGATACTACACATGAATTCAGCAATCCCTCCTTCATTTACTATTTACAAATACTCAAAGACATAAGCAATAAACAAAATCAATCAAACAAAACTACACAGCACTTTCACATTTACTCAAAACTCTTTCACCCTATACACTGTACTTGTTTTGCAGCGACGTGTCGCACTCACTCGACTGGCACATTGCAGCACTTCACCTCCATCACAACAGTTCACAACATACCCCATCCTGCAGTCACAGGGAGATACGTTCAGAAATCCTTCCTCGCTCACAAAAGCCTGGCCATTCCCAGGAACGAGCGCTCAGGAACTAGAACCCTAATGTAAGATACAAAGTCCCTTAAAGCCTCTTTCCAACAATTTAACAATTAAACTCCCAGTTTATGATTTCAAAATAGTTTGCTGAAAGATCTTTAGAAAAGCAAGATGAAAGTCATCTCTGTTCAAACGCAGTTAACTTTATAAACCTAAACAGGTTTATGAACATTATCAATGTTTATATACATTTTAGGAAAGAACACAATATGTAGACTAAATACAATGAACATCAAAGCAAAACTTTAGAGCAAATTTAAAGAATGAAAATAATTATACTCTTAAATCTTCCAGTCTCCAATGCCTGGTGAAATTACAAATTAATTTAACACTTACTTTTCAGACCCATAGACACCTAGTCTACACTAGCACTTGGTGCTGTATTGACAAATTAAACTCAGGGGGAATGAGACTTTCCCTGACCTGAAATCACCTAATAGCTGGCAACCAAGCCAGGCTAACTAACAGAGGCCATCCACTCTCCAGGCTGTCTTCTTGCAGTCTGACAAGAAAAGAGACAGTCACACAATTGCATGCTCCAAACAGCACTCACTTTCAAAACGATTGTCTCTGATCACACACAGGTGTAAGGGTAAATTTTCTGTCCCATGACTAAATGTACCTGGATAATTTCTTTTTTTCTCCAGAGCGCTCTTCCTGACATTTGTCATACTCTGACTATACAGATCTGGATATTTTACCATTAAATTTGAAGCTTAAATTCAATAAAGCTTTTTTTGTGTTTTAAGATTCTTTCGGGTCGTGCTCCCCCCTTCAGTTACAGAGAAATTTAATTTAATGAAAATCGCCGTATTCGTAAACTTGTAATACCCCGTCCAAGAATAGATATATTTAAAACCAGTCTTCACTACTCTGGCGGTTTCTTGTGGAACCGCATTTCACCCTCTCTTGATGTTCATGCCAGCATATATAGCTTTAAAAGGGCACTTCATACCCAACTAATGACTGAATTTTTCAGTTCATGCTCTTAAACTCTCTCTCTGTCTCACTCAGTCACTGTCTCTGTCTGTCTGTCTGTCCTGTCTGTCTCTCTCTCTCTCTCTCTCTCTCTCTCTCTCTCTCTCTGTACTGGTCTCTCCTATCCATTGTTTCAAAGGTGCTGCTTGTCAAGTGTAAATTTTTGTCTTTGTTTACACGATGGGGTGCCTGTTCAATGATTTTTTGGTCTTTTTTCTAGAAATGTTATGATTTTATTGTTGTGATAATGTTTATATCTATCTTCCAATAACCATTTTTTCATGAACTATATATGAATAATATGATGACCCCATCCCTCCCCCCGCACCTGTTTCTCTCTCTGTCTGTCTCTGTCTCTGTCTCTCTCTCTCTCTCTCTCTCTCTCTCTCTCACCCCCTCTCTGTCTGTCTGTCTGTCTCTCTCTCTCTCTCTCCCCCTCTCCTCCTCCTCTCTCTCTCTCTCTCTCCTCTCTCTCTCTCAATGCGAAACATTTGCATTCTCTCTCTCTCTCTCTCTCTCTCTCTCTCTCTCTCGCTCTCTGAGTCTCTCTCTCTTTAACAGGCATTGATTGTCTTC
>JADBJO010023901.1:0-25885 GCA_016801955.1 Conus betulinus | reverse complement strand
CGCGTGTGTGTGTGTGTCTGTGTGTGTGTGTTGTGTGTGTGTGGGTTGTCGTGTGTGTGGGGTGGGTTGAGTGGGTTGGGTAGGTGGGGAAGGTGACGCGTTGTGTTGTGGGGGGGGGGGGGGGAGGGGGGGGGGAAGGGGTTGGTGAGAGGGGGGGGGAGAGGGGGGGGGAAAAGGGGGGAAGGGGGTGGTGGTGATGATTTGTGTGTGCATGATGTGTGGTGTTTGCTGTGATGGGTCTGGTGTGGGGGAATGATGACTTGTGTTTGGTGTGTGTGGGGTGTGTGGGAGGGGGAATGGGGTGCGTGTGGGTGGGTGGGGTGTGTGTGTTTGTGTTGTGGTTGGTGGTGGGTTGGGTCGGTGTGTGTGTGTGTGTGGTGTGTGTGTGTGTTGTGTGTGTTGTGTGGTGGTGCTTTGTGTGTGTGGTTGGGTGGGTAGGGGGGTTCTAGGGGGTTTGGGTTGGCCGTGATGGTTTGTGTGTGTTGTGTGTGGTTGTTTGGGTGAGGGGGTGGTAGATGTGGAAGGCGAGTGGCGATGTGTGTGTGTGGGTGTGCGGGGGAGGGGGGATGATTTTGTGGTGTGTGTGTGATGCTGTGTGTAGGTGTGTGTGTGTGTGTATGTGCCGTGTGTGTGTTGTGTGTGTGCTATGTGTGTGGGTGTGTGCGTGTGTGTGTGTGTGTGGTGTGCGTGTATGGTCTGGGTGGGGGGTTGATGTGTTTGTGTGGTGTTTGGGTGGGTATGTGTGTGTGTGTGTGTGGGTGTGTGTGTGTGGGGGGGTATAGGGTGTGGGGTGGCTGTGTGTGTGGAGGTGGGGGTGGGTGCGAAGTGTAGTGTGTGTGTGTGTGGGGGGGGGGGGGGGGCGGGGGGCGGGGGGGGGGGGGTGGTGAGTGGGTAAGAAGGGGGGGGGGGTGGTTGTGTGTGTGTGTGTGTGTGTTGGGATTTATGTTGTGTGTGTGTGTGTGTGTGTGGGGGGGTGTGTGTTTGTGATTGTGTTTGTGTCTTGTGTGGGTGGGTATGTGTGTGTTTGGGGGTGGGTTGTGGGTGGGTGGGTGTGTGGTGGGGGGGGGGGGTGTTTGTGAGGGGAGGGGGGGTGTGTATGTGTGTGTGTGGGGTCTGGGTGGGGGTGGGTGATTGTGGCACTGGTGGTGTGGGGGGGGGGGGGGAGGGGGTTAGGGCTAAGTGTGTGTATGTGTGTATGGGTGGGTGGGTGTGGGGGGGGGGGGGGGAGGAGGGGTATGTGTGGTGTAGTGGAATTTTGTGTGATTTTGTGTTGGTGTGGGTGTGTGTTGTGTGTGTGTGTGTGTGTGTGTGTTTGTGTGGTGTGTGTGTGTGTGGCGTGTTTGTGTGTGTGGGGTGGGGGGGTTGGGGTGTGTGGTTTGTGTATGTGGGGGTGGGTATGTGGTGTGTGTTGTGGGGGATGGGTGTGGGTGGGGGTTTGTGGGGTGTTTGTGAGGGGAGGGGGTGGTTGCAGATGTCACGATGGTAGTTAAGTGTGTCTTTTTGGTGGGGTACCGTCGGTCCTTCTTTTTTTGCTTCATTTATTTGGGGGGGGGGGATTTTGTTTAGGGCTGTCTGTGTATTGTCCTGTTATCGTCTCATCCGTCCGGTCCTCTGCTGTCGGGGGAGCATGTTGTTCTATCTGTCTGTGGTGTCTGTCGTCTCTCTCTCTCTCTCTCTCATCTCTCTCTCTCTCGTCTCTGGGGGTTGAAAGGCGTTTTAAAATTGGGGCAGCATGGGAGTCTGGTGTGTGTATCTCTGTCTCGCCGGACTGGAATGGGTGTGTGTCCAGTCACCGTGTGTCGTGTTGCTTTAGGAGAAGAGCGAATACCCACAAACACACCCACCACACACACACACACACACACACACCACACACCCCCATACACACACACACACACACACACACAGCACAAACGCAGTGCCACTCACAGTGGTGCACGCACTCACGCACGCACGCGCGGTGCGTCTGTGCATGCATGCCAGTAGTTGTTTTGGAGGGGAGGTGGTTCGGTACCTCCAACCCACGTGCCACACACGCTTGCGCGTTGGTGTGTGTGTGTGACCACACACACACACGGCACACACGGGTCTGTGTGTGTGTCACACCACACACACACACACACACACTATTGTGTGTGTGTGCCGATGTCACAGCCACGCGCAGACACCCACTAACACACCACACACACACACCCCCACACACACTTGTGTGTTGTGTGTCTAACACACACACAAGTGTTTTGTGACAACACACACATAATAATATATATATATAATATATGTGTATCGATCTCTAGTGTCGGTGTTATAAACAAGCTGCTGGTACGGTGTCAAAAAACAACCAAGTACCGTTGACTTGTAGAAAATGGTGAGGGCTTGGTGGGTGCTTCTTGTCATCTGTGTGCTTTTGCTTCTTAGTGGTACCTTGGTTGTGTATTGTGTGGTGTAAACGCAACAAGACATACTATGTGTGAGTTGGTACACCAGCCCTTTTTGGAGTGGTTCGTGCGGCGCGTTCGTATGCGTTAAACTCGAAAGCAAGGGTGTCAAGTTACCACTTTCCGCGGGTCACTGCGAGGAAACCATGATTTCGAAATATCGGAGATTGACCAGTCAAGTTATATGTTTAGTGTAGCTTCCCCCTTAGTGGATTGAGGGTCTCCCGCTTCTGTCTGGCTATAACGCTGTGCTGAAGGTTCATTTGTGAGGACAGGGATTTTCTTTTCCCCGGGGCTACCGTTGCCCACTCAGGCCCATACTGGGCAGGGTAGCAGAGGTTGGATCTCCCACTGTCGAGGGTAGTGAAGGCTTATCACCCCCGCCCCATCCCTCCCTATTTCCGTTGGTCTTGGTACAGACAATTAGAGCAGCTTTGTTTATACTTCGATGATTTTCTTCTTTCAGTCATTGCCACCCAAGCTGCACTGTAAGTTGCTGTAATGGTGCTCGGTGACTGTATCCTTTGAATAATTTATTGTTGGATAACACCCACACCACACACACACACACACACACACACACAACACACACACACGACACACGCACAGGGCACACACACGCATACAAACGCTCCCCACCCCCCCAATCCCTGCCCACAGCCACCACACTGCGAGTTGACACATGGGGGTCACACACACACACACACACCCACACACAAGGCTTCTCCTGGTTGGTCCTCCTCTGTTCTTTCTCTCTCCTCCGTCCTCAACACTTCACTGTGAACTTATGTCCTCTTTGACTTTTCTCTCACACACACACAACACACACACACACACACACACAACACACACCACCAGTCACATGTTGGCAGTGACCAACCCAGCAAACTGCTGACCTACCTCAGCCTGAGTGGAGGTGCGAGGGCAGGCGGACATGCTGTGGCCCGCCGATCCGAGTCTCTGCCGATGCCGTTCAGTTTCTGATGATGATGTGACACATTGGAATCACTGCGGTCGCCCACCTGACCACAACACAGCTCAGATTCTATCTCATCTTTCCTCATTTTCTCATTGTCTTACTTTTTCTCATCTTACAGACATTCGGTCTTAGGTTAGTCTCATTCTTTTTTCTGGGACATTTATCTCATTCTGTCTTACATTTTCCTCATTGTGTGTGTGTGGTGTGTGTGTGTGTGTGGTGTGTGTTGTGTGTGTCGTGTGTTTGGTGTCATGTGGTGGGGCTACTGGGTATATGTGTGTGTATGTGTGGTGCCGCGAAAGGTGAGCATGTGTGCGCGTTGTGGTGTGTGTGGCCGTGTGGATTGTGTGTGGGTGTGGTGCGTGTGCGATGTGTGTGGGCATGCGTGCATGTGTGTGTGTGGGCTGTGTGTGTGTGTATGATGGCGTGGTGTGTGTGGTTGTGTGTGTGTTGGTGCCGTGTCGCTGTTGTGTGTGTGTGTGTGTGTGTGGTTGTGTTCGTGTGTGCTGTGCATGTGTGTGTTTATGTGCCGTGCAGTGTGTCCATTTCCATTCCACCATGTATGGGAATACATGATACACTCCTCCACAAACTGCAGCCCATTGTGTGTTGGGGAAAAGTGGACAATGGGACACAGAGGGGGGTCTCCTGGGTCTACCTTCACAAGGTGGCCGCAGACCAGCAATGAAGTTGGGTGAACTTCTCCTTCAGGCTCCATGCACCTCTTCCTTGGGCTTGTGTGTAATGTCACTGTCACACATTTAACAGCAGAAATGGTATTCTATGTCCATCACGTGGGTGTAAACCAGGACGCAAAAAACATTTTTGTAAAAAAAAAAGCATAAGTTTTATGATTAAATTGTATAAGTAAATTGGGGTTGTTTGAAAACATAAAGATTGTGGCATGTGTGTGAAATCCATTAGAAAAAAAAATTCAGAAAAAAAATTTCAAAAAACTTCGTGAAAACGAATACATGGAGAAAAAGTGTATACTATCTGTTATACAAAAAGGGATCTAGAAACACAGAGCACTGAGTTGTTAGAAAAAGAGGAAATCAGTCTATGTGTGTGTTTGTGTCGGTGTCTGCAATGAAGTGTGGAAAATCTGGAACAAAGTGTCCCAGCTGTTCCTATTAATCCACTTTCTTCCACATTACCTGTGTGAACAGCTTGATAAGTACACAGAAGGTAACGGAAAACATGTCTAGAACTGGATACATTTTTTTCCACTTCTCACCATTAAGCACATATGCAAGTGCATGTTCAATCACACTAAACACTATCCCTTTTTTCAAAGGAAACTTGAATTTAATTTAAGTCATGATACTTGCTTCTGATCCGGATTTGTGTTCCATAACATAAAGTTACAGCACCCTAGACACTGCAAGGCTCCAACCCTCCTTTTTCTAATCCTCACTCTGTGTCCTCATGGGTATGGGTGGGTTGGGTTCCAGTCTAACGTGAAGCGTCATGAGTCAAAATGATAAATGGGCCTGTCGTCCCACCAGTGGGGGTCATCTTGCGCTGGGTGGTTGTGTGTGCGTGGGGGTGGGGGGGTGGGGGGGAGTGGGGGGGGACATGGCGTGTGTGGGGGGCGTCAGGTCTTTGTGGGTGTTGAAAGGCTGTGCGAGTGTGTTGTGTATGTGTGTGGGTGGTTGAGTGGGTGGGGAAAGTCTGTGGCCTAGATGTGATGCGAGTTGAGAGCGTGTGTGTGTGCTGTGCGTAGCGCGCGCGCGCGCGCGTGATCTTAGGGACAATTTTGTGTGTGGTGTGAGTGTTGAGTGTATGTGTGTGTGATAACCATTGTGTGTCATGTGGAATGGAGGTATGACAAACCTGTGGGTTTTCCCAGTCTTTCAGGGGTGCTGCCAAGGTAAACGGGTGGGAGGTGTGTGTGTGAGTGGTGTGGGCCATGTGTGGCTGCTAGGGGGTGAAAAAACATGAATGTGTTATTACTGGGTGGTGGTGTATGGTCCAAACCAAAGTGTGTGGAGTGTGTGTGGTGTTGGTGGGTGGTATGTGTGTGTGTGTGGGGTGGGGTGGGGATCTATAAGTCTAGATCATGTGAAAAATGTGTGGGGTACAAAACACAATGGTGGAAACCTATGTGTGAACCAGCGTGGTGTATTGAGTGCTGGGTTGTGTGTGTTGTGTGTGTGTGTGTGTATGTATATATATATATATATATAATATCATGTATACCCATGATCACACTGTGGTGTTGTGTGGTGTGTGTTTCAGCAGCATGGGTCGTGTGTGTGTGTCGTTCATGTACACTGTTGACACAGGAGTGTGTGTGGTGTGTGTGTGTGTTGTCAGTGTGTGATCTCTCCAAACAAAGTGTGGGTGTGTTGGGTGTGTGCATGGTGTTGCTTTATGGGGGTTACCCATTTACCGCTGGTGTGTATTATAGTGCGGTGTGTAAGATAAAGATAAGATAATGTTGCTTATAGCCCAGCCGACCGCAAAGGGCCATATCAGGGCTGTCAACACGTTAAAAATCAGTCACAGGTCAATCATTATTCACACAATTCTTTAAAAGATACATCGTCTAAAAACTCATCAACCAAACTGTTTGTTAAAAAAATCTTTCCACTGTAAAATCTCAGATCCGATGAAAAAATGTTAACCCTTTCAAGAACTCAAAGATCGTGTCAGGCGGAACATCTCTGAACAAGGTTTTCATGGAATCTGCTGTAAAATGTTTGTGTCTCACATCGTGCAAGTCCCAACACTCTAAAAGAAAATATGTTTCATTGTGAGTGGCACATGACACGGAATGCACCAAGGAGCCCTCTTCACTCTTTAAAAGGTAGGAAATGGGTAAAATACGAATGGCCGGTGTGCAGCCGGCCACAGAAACTGTTTCTTCTTTACACCACCAGACGAAGATGAGAGGAACTCCTTTAGGTTTGGACGGATCTGAAAGAGTTTGTTATTCGTCTGTGTATTCCAATCCTCCTGCCAGAGGTCTCTGACATAATCGTTAATTTTGGGTTTTCAGATGATCCGAGCAGGGGATAGGTGTGTTTGACAGTTTCTCTCTTGTGGCAGTACGGCATTCTTGGCCAAACGATCAACCCATTTCGTTCCCTCCCGATGCCAACATGATGACAGAGCTGTAACTTCAGCAGAGTAAGCAGAAGCATCTGAAGGAATATGTTCTAACAGTATTTGAGAAGGAGCACCAGGGCAATAGGCTGCACAGGCCACTCCATCTTCAGACTTGGAACCAGTCAGTGAAAATTTTTTCTGATAGGATGGGAATTTGAACAGAGGTCAGCATACAATGCCTTGTATGCCAGAGAGCTGGTGGACTCTCTTTGCGAAAAGCTGCAAGATCAAAACGAATCTCTGGTGTGAAAAAGGTCCACGGAGGTTGATCTGGAAACTTGGAAAAATCGGACACAACTCCTAGGTCTAGACCTGCATTCCGTGCGTGAGGGCTGCATACGAAGACCAAACGGCGGAATACAGTTAGGGTTGTTTTTCAAATTTGCTTTGAAACTGAGGGTCAAAGACACAGTCATAGGCAGGGTTTTCCGGTTTCCGAGAACAGTCTGATATAGTAATTCAAAGACAGTTTCAGCCTGCGGTTGGACAGTGAAGGTTCACCTGCCTCTGCGTACAGGCTGTACACAGGGGTGTGGTGCGGAATGCTCCAAGACAGAGACGAAGCCCTTGATGGTGGATAGGGGTCCAAGAGTTTTAGATAAGACGGTCTTGCAGAGCCGTACACAGCACAACCATAGTCCAGTTTGGAACGGACCAAGGCTCTGTAGAGGTGCAGCAAAGTTTTCTTATCAGCGCCCCAGTCAGTGTGTGCTACGACCCGCAGATTCTGGCAAGAAGTTTTGAGGTTTTTAATGTGGCTGAGAAAGTTGAGTTTTTGGTCAAAAAATAACTCCTAAGGAATTTGGCCTCTTTGACAGCTGGAATGGGAGATTTCCCTATTTGATTTCAGGATCTGGAAAAAAACTGACGGACGAAAATTATGGAAGTGAATGCACTGTGTCTTCGTAGGAGAAGAAAGTGAAGCCTGTTTTCATCCCGCCCACTGATGAATTTTATCCACACAAAGCTGGAGCCTGCGCTGGACACTCGGGTACAGGCTTCCAGTGTGCATAGACAGCAAAATCATCCACAAACAATGAGCAGTCTGAACCCTGTTGAACTGACTTGACAATGTTGTTGATCTTGATGCTGAAAAAGAGGGCAGGAGACAGTATGCTCCCTTGTGGAAACACCCAACTCCTGCTCATGAACATCAGAGAGAGAGTGGTGCCAACCCGGACCTGAAACTGTCGTTTTGCCAAAAAAATTTTGAATGAAAAGTGGAAGATGACCCCCCCGAAAACCAAGATCATGGAGATCATGAAGTATCCCAGATTTCCAGGTGGTATCGTAGGCTTTCTCCAAGTCGAAGAAATATAGCCACTGCGTGGTGTTTGTTCAGAAAGGCGTTCCGAAGCGTAGATTCCAGACGGATCAAATGGTCCACTGTAGTATGATGTTTGCGGAAAACCACACTGTGTTTCGCCAAAAGGGCCGTCGTTTTCAAGTTTTTCCACATGAGTCTAGCAGTTGACCATTTTCTCCATCAATTTACAGACAGCAGCTGGTCAAAGCTATTGGACGGTAGTTTGACGGGTTGAAGAGATCTTTTTCCAGGTTTGGGAATAGGAATGATGAGGGCTTTTTCGCCAAGATGGTGGAAAAGAATCCAGTAGTCCATACATGGTTGTATACATGTAGCAGATGAAAAGTTGCAGGGTGATTTTTCTTTAAGGGCTTTGTTTTTGACAAAACTGGCTGATTTGTTAGAAGAGGAGGAATTCTTTTCAATGGTTGAAGCAAGCAGATTAGCAACTGCTTTTTTCTCTCTGTTATTAAAGATTCAGAAAACTTGAGATGGTTCACAGTGGGGCAGGTGTTCTTCCCTTTAATTTTTTTGATGATTTTCCACACTTTTTTCTTCGATGTTTGGGATGTGAGACTTGAGCAAAAACTGTCTCCAAGATAATCGTTTACTGGTCTTATATATGTGTTTGGATTTGGCCCTCAAATTTTCTGATGTGCTCGCCGACGTGGGCATCGAAGGTCTGCAAGAAAACCCGACGTTGAGCTCTTTTTTGCGGGTTTTGTTAATTTCCTTGCATTCAGAGTTGAACCAAGGAAACTTTGGGCATTAGGGGCTTCTTGGAAGATGTCTGGATGGTTGACTTTGCGCAATTCAGTATGAAATCTGAAAGACTTCCTGCCGGATCTTCACTTTTGCAGGATCTTGTCCTCTTCCAGATCCATAAGAGACTTAGTGGCAAAGAGGGTCCCAATCTCTGCTTTGTTGAAATTGAGGCCCTTCTGGCAAAGACTCACTCTCTGCATTCGTACACCGAAGCAAAACACAGGAAAAGTGGTCACTACATGCAAGTCGGTCCTCACCAACCTCCCAAACAAAATCCAAAAACAAAGATGGGTCACAGACAGAAAGATCCCAGACAAGATGCCGGGGGGTTGTTGCCATTAGCAGAGTGAAGAGTAAGTTGGTTCTCGATTTCCCATTCAAAACACACAAATCAAGCTCCGAAAAACAAATTCCTCTAAAAGCAGACCCCTGGTGGAGATCTCTCACTTCCCATAGAGGAGATGGCCTAGTGAGGCCATTCAGATCACCCAACAGCAGGAGGGAAGGGTCTAGAAAGCTGCTCCAAGAGCGAAAGGAGGTCCCGTTGGGTGACGCAGATATTTTGGAGACAGATACAAGCTACAGATAGTAATTGTTTTGTGGAGGAGTAACCCGAGCGGGCCCACTGCCTGAAGCGGAGTTTTCAGAGCAAACTGGGCTGTACAGACACAGAAGTAGAATTATGAATGAATAAGGCTACCCCACCAGAGACACCCATGTTCAACACAGATTGTGCAGGTAGATTTAGAAAGTTGTAGCCAGAAAGTTTTTGTCAAGACTTGAGAAGAGTTTCTTGCAGTGAAAACTAGCATGGGCCCTAGCCCTCACGCTCACGGCACAACAGCTGCAGTTCTTAATAATTGGCACGACAGTCCACCTGATATTCCATTGCAAGACTGTATCCATTGTGGATGAGGATTTTAGTCCATGTCTATGTCGCGTCTTCCTCTTCGTCAATAGAGCTCATCAAATGCATTTGCAGTTTGAGCTCCGCAGGTCTTAAGGCCATGTCTAGAAAGCTGCTCCTGAACTCTACCATTCTTGAAAGCTGGATGTATCTGAGGTTTCTTCTTCCCTGGAGGGGAAGAGCTCAATGGTCTTGATGGCATTGGTGGAGGGCTTTCCTCTGCATTCACATCAAAACGCCCACCTGCCTGAAGCCACTGTCGGGGGCTCCTCCCTTGGGGGAGGTGGGTCTCGGCTTGGGGGGCCGTCTCAGGGCGCCCCCTTGCTGGGCAGCCCGCACGAGCTGCAGGCTTAGTGGATGCACTGAAAGTGCAGCATCCTTTGGTGGGTTTAAAGGCCCCCCACCAACGGCCGTTTTCTCTTGCGATGTTTTGAAGAGGGAAGACTTTCGGTGGTTCAAGACCACATGGGTTCTGTCTGAACGCCTACTTCTACCTGAGGTACACTAAGCACTGTCGAGAAAAGGAGCGGGGTTCCCTTCTGCTCCGCACCAAAACTTTTTTGCTTCGCAGAACGAAATCTTTTTTTTCGGTTTTTGCGCGTTGGATTTCGCTTTCAACTCGCCAACCGGGCAGTCTCTTGAAAAAGAAGGGTGGTCTCCATCGCAGTTCACGCATTTCGCGGACTCGCATCCACCTTCATGAACTGTTTTTGCTGCAGCAGTGGCACACACACCTCCTCTCCCGGGCATTTGTCCTGGACATGTCCCAAATCGTGGCATCTGAAGCACCTCAGTGGAGATGGCACACACAGGGCTACTTTCACTCTCAGGTACCCCACCTTTATGGACTCTGGAAGAGTCGGTTTTGCAAAGGTGAGGAACAGAGTGTTGGTTGGTTTTCTTTCCGCACACTTTTCAGAGAAAGTCGCCCTCCTGACCTCTACCATTCCTTGATCAGCCAACTCAGTCTTTATCTCTCCCTCAGATATCCCAAACAACTCTCGGCAACGGATGGCACCTTTCAAGGAGTTGAGACTTTGTGAGGGGGGACACCTGGATCGGATAATTTACCAGACTTCTGATCGCAATAAGTTCTCTGAGTGGACTTTTCGGTCGACCTGCACCAGCAAGGAACCATCCCTCAACCTCTTCACTTATTTCGGCTCTGTGCCTGCAAGACTTTTAGCCCCTTTGCAAACAGCAAAGGGACTCAACTTTGTAATAGGTCGTTCGTTATCCGCCGACTAGATAATCCGCCAAAGAGGGCTAAGCGCCTATTGTCTTCCGGACTTCTGCATCTGAATCTGAGTCCGTGTCCCTGGAAAGGGTAGAACCCAGTTTTCTTCTTTTTCCTGTTTTTGTGTTTATTGAGTGGCCATGAAGGTTTTTAAATACCGGCAGAGGATAAACGGTCACCCCAGGAGAGTTGTCGTGTGCTGGGGAAGGGACAATGGATGGCCATAGTATGGCGTCCGTGAGCCTGGTACCGTCCCGCATGAAAACCAGACAGTGCACCTTAGCGACTGAACTGGGATCAGCCACTCAGCCCCTCGCCAGGTAACTGTAACTTGGGCTTCCCTGCTGCTGTATGGCAGCGACTCAAGTATCAGAGAAAAAAAGAGTGTGGAACAGAAGGCTTGAAGGAGAGACGAAGAAAGAAAAGAAAGAGATCCATTAAGAAAGGCAGAAGATAAAAATAGGAAAAAAGGTGGGTTATTATTTGTCTGGGGACCTCACTCATAACCTTTCCGACATGGGAGTGACCCTACCAGGGGCATCAATTCTACCACGTAATGCTTAGGCCAGTCAGCAACTTGGCTATACAGGCCTAGAAGCGTTCACAACAACTAACCATCTAGTCGAGTATTGATGCCCCTGTGTCAGCAAAGCCTAAAAAAAATCACAGGACCACGCAAGCCCTCCGACCAGGCAAGGTTGCAACCCCTGGAAGGGTGCGTGTGTGTGTGCGTGTGTGTGTGATGATGTGTAGTGTGTGTGTGGTGTGTGTGTGTGTGTGTGTGTTGTGTGTGTGTGAGTGTTTGTGGTGTGTGTGTGGGGGGGGGGGGGGGGGGGGGGAGTTAGGGAGGTTGGGTGTGGTGTGTGTGTGTGTGTGTGGTGTTGTGTGCGTGTCTGTGTGGGTATGGGTGGGTATATGGGATGTGTGTGTGTGGTGGTGGGGGGGGGGGTTGGGGTGGGAGGTTGGTATGTGTTGTATGTGTGGGTGGGTGGGTGGCTGTGGGTGGGTGGGTATGTGTGTGTGCATGGGGGGGTGGGTTGTGTGTGGTTGGGGTGTGTGTATGTGTGTGTGGTGTGGGGTGTTGGGCGAGCGTTAGTGTGTGTGTGTGTGTGTGTGTGTGTGGTGCTGATGGTGGTGTGTGTGTGTGTGTGTTTGAGTGGGTGGGTGGTGAAGGTGTGTGTGTGTGTGTGTGTGCGGGGGTGAGTTTGTGTGTGTGTGTGTTTTGGTGGGGGTTGGTGATTGTGTTTGTGTGTGTGTGTGTGTGGGGGGGGGGGGGGGGGGGGGAAGGGTAGTGTGTGTGGGTGTGTGTGGGGGGTATGTGAGTGGGTCTGGGTGAGGGTGGGTAATTGTGTGTGCGTGGGGGTGGGGTGGGGTGGGTGTAGGTGTGTGTGTGGAAGGGGGAGGGGGTATGGGGGTGTGTGTGAGTGGATGTGGGTAGGTAGATGTGGATGGGGATGAGGGGTGTGTGTGGTGTGTGTGTGTTTGGGTGGGTGCGAGTCAGTGTGTGTGTGTGCATGTGTGGTATGTGTGTGTGTGTGGTGGGTGAGGGTGTGTGTGTGTGTCTGTGTATTAAGGGGTGAGTGTGTGTGTGTGCGTGTTGGTGCGAGTGTGTGTGTGTGTGTGTGTCGGGGGGACGGGGTGGGTGGGGCAGGGGGGGGGGGGGTATCTGTGTGTGTGTGGTGTGTGTGTGTGTGTGTGTCTGTCTGGGTGGAGTCTGTGTTTGTGTGTGTGTGTGTGGGGGGGGGGGGGGGGGGGGGGTAGGTGGGGGGGGTGTGGTGTGTGTCAGGTGTGTGTGTAGGGATGGGGGTGTGTGTGTGGTGTGTGTGTGTGTGTGTGTGTGTGTGTGTGTGTGTGTGTGTATAGTAGTAGTAGTACTTTAATTTTACGTGTTTCCACAGACTATGTGACATTAGACAAGTGTGTGTGTGTGTGTGTGTGTGTGTGTGTGTGTGTGTGTGTGTGTGTGTGTGTGTGTGTGTGTATGAGAGGGGTGGTTGTGTGTGTGTGAGTAGGGGTGTGGTGGGTGAGGTGGGGTTTGTGTGGATGTGTGGGGGGTGTGGTGTGTGTGTGTGGATGGGTGTGGGTGGAGTGTGCGTGTTTGTGTGTTTGGGGGAGGGGGGGGGGGCAATATGTGTATGTGTATGTACGTGCGTGTCTCTCTGTGTGTGCATATGTGGGGGTGTGGGTCGGTGTGTGTGTGTGTGTGTGTGTGTGTGGGTGTGTGTGTGTGGTGTGTGTGAGCGGTTGTGTGTGTGTGGTTGGGTGTGGGGGTGAGGGTTTGTGTGTGTGTGTGTGTGGGGTGTGGGGTTGTTGTGTGTGTCGTTGTGTGTGTGTGTGGGTGGAGGGTATGTGTGTGGTGGGGGTGTGTGTGTGTGTGTGTCTGTGGGTGGTGTGTGTGTGTGGGTGTGTGTGGGTGGAAGGTGAAGCACGTTTACAGGGACCATAAAACTGTGAGGCGCTGGCAATGTGTCAGTAACATCTGCCCATTTTTCAAAGCTAGATTATAAAAGAGTCTTAAAGGAATTAAGAACTAGTTGAAACTCGTGGAGAGCATGGCAGCAGAGAGTCCTCAGAAGAGAAACCCCCCCTTCAAGCAAGTGAAGCGCCCTTATCTTCTTTTTTCGGCCCTTATCTCCCGACACTCTAGGGGGGTTGGGCCACACCCGGTTCATGACTCCGGATGTCCCTCTGCTGCCCCTTTTTTTTCCTCTTGGGACAAGCCATGGCTGGGATTTCAAACCCATGCCCCTCTGGACATGCTCATTTTCCACTTAATGACTCGCGCACTTACCACTGAGCCACTGGGACACCTGATATTTGTAGGAAAAGTTAAGCCTTATGAAGTTCACTTTTGTTCCTCCTTGACCAGATCCAGCTTGAACCTGCCATTGCTTTCAGGGCTCTGGTTTTTCCCTCCCTGCAACTGAGAGCTGTTTCATGAGGCTGTATGCAGACGTTCCCTACAAACCCCCTAGCTCCAATTTCTGCAGTGAGGACTTTGACCTGATAGCCTTCTCTCCTCAGGCTGTTTGCCAGATCAGCATACTTTTCAGTCTTGTAGATTTGAGCTGCCTCCATTCTGTTCTCATATGGCACCGTGAGCTCGATCATGATCAGCTGCTTGGTTGACTGAGAGTGGACTACTATGTCTGGTCTCATGCCACTCTTGCTGATGATCTCTGGGTGACTCTTCCATTCTGGGAGGTCTGCAGTGCACTCCCAGTCATCTGCCCCGTCCAGCAGACTCTGCCTGCATGTTCCGAGTGGCACTGTTGTTCTTGGCCATGATTCGCTGCCTCCTGCCGTGAAGAATGTTGCAGGTGCTTTTGGAGTCCTGATTTTCCCTTTTTGGTGGTGTTGGTACTAGCCCAGACTACTTGTACAATCTCTTTGAGCACTTGGTTGTGCCTCCATGTGTACCTTCCTTGAGCCAGGGCTACTTTACATGAGCTTAGGACATGCTCCACTGTTTGTTTTTCATGGCAGAGGGGGCATGAAGGATCGTCTGTTTTCCCCACTTCACCAGGTTTGCATTTGAGGGCAGAAGGTCATATGCAGATCTGAGAATGAAGCTGATCCTGAGAGGGGCCATGTGCCAAATGTCATTCCAAGTGAGACTTCTTTGGAGTGCATTCTCCCACGTTGTCCATTGCCCTTGCTGGCTCTGCTGGACTGCTTTTTGGAGTCTTTTTTGGTCTTCTTCTTTTCTCATCTCCTGAATCATCATGTCTCTTTTGGCTTTTCCTTTGGCCTTTGACCACCATTCAGTTTTGGTCACCCCCAGTCCTTGTCTGTTGGTCTGTGTGTGTCCTGTTATTTCTCTGATCTTGAGACTTTCTTTTGCAGAATCCATCGCCTCTTGAACTTTCCATTTTCTGCCTGTCTTCAGCTGGGGCTTGATTGCTTCTACCACCTTGTCCCTGAGTCCTCCAGCATGCTTTGAAGTCTGATCTTCCCTGCTTTGTATTCCTCCAGGATGGATTTCAGTGGTAGTTTCAGCTTTGCTTGGCGACAGTACAGCGCTATGTCAGTCAGACAGGGTGGGACACCAAGCCATTTCCTTGTGAACTTGTGTTGATTTTGGATTCCATTGCCTCCACTATGCTGGTGCAGATGTCGTATATCATCAGAGGCCATAGGAGCTTTGGTATCAGCATGAACTGCAGACACCAGACCTTGTATTTGCCAGGGAGCCCACACTGGTCAATGGTCTCCAAGCCTCTCTCCGACATCTGTTTGGTTTCTTTTGCTCTTGTGTGTCTTTCAGCGTATCATCATACCATCTTCCAAGGCTCTTGACTGGCTCTTCTGTGAAACTGTTGGAATGGCCTGGTTGGCAACACTGAAGACCACAGATTCGGCCACTTTTCCTTTCTCAGTGAGAGACTCCGTGATTTCTTTGGCTTGAACTTCATTCTGGATGAGGCAACTATGTCATCCAGCCTCTCCAGCACATGACGTGTCTCGTCTTCTCTGGATGAAATCACTGTAGTGTCATCCATGAAGGCCTTGAGAGGGGGGCATCTTGTATCCATCACCAAGGTCTGTTTGTCTTGCGTTGCTTGTTGTTGCTGCTTTCAAGATGAATTCCATTGCCAACACGAACAGTATTGGGGAAATTGCACAGCCCATTGCAAATGCCCACTTCCAAGTTGATCCAATCTGTTGTGTACTCCTTGGTAGAGAACCGCATTGAGAAGCCATTGAAGTACTTTCTTGAGCATGTCGCCATGTTCTTTGGCACATGGTACATCTCAAGAGCCAACTGTGTATCATCTCATGGGGTACAGATCCATATGCGTTTGCCAGATCAAGCCACACTACGTCCAGGTCTCTCTTTTCTGTTTTTGCTCTTTGGATTGCGTCCCAGATCATTGTGGCATGTTCTACACAGCCAGCCACGCCTGGGATGCCACCTTTCTGGACTGACACATCCAAGTACTTGTTTTCCATGAGGTACTTGGTCAGCCTTGCTGCCATGACAGAGAAGAAGATTTTTCCCTTCGACGTTCAGTAGTGATATTGGCCTGAACTGGCTGATGTCACTTGAGTTTTGCTCTTTGGGGATGTACACACCATCTGCCGTCATCCACTGGCCGGTGATCTTCTGGTTTCTCCAAGCTGATCGCAGCAGCCTGTGGAGCCACTCCAGCACCTTGGGACATTTCTTGTACAGCTGGTAAGGTATTCCGTTTGGCCCTGGTGATGATTTGGCTCTGGCTTTGTCGACCACCTTCTTGATTTCCGCCAACGTTGGAGGCTTGTCATTGAATTGTTCCTCAGGGTTGGTTGGCCACACCAGACCTTGAATGTCGAGTGGTGCTTTGCTCTGTGAGTCAGAGTATGTTTTCCTCAGATGCTGCTCAAGAACTCCTTTGTCCACACTTAGGGTCCCAGATTTTGGCTGTTCAAACAGAGTTCTGGCAAACTGGAAGGGGTCTCTGAAGAAGCGCTCTTGTGTCTTCTTTTTTGCTCTTCCTCTTCCTCGCAGATTCCGCTTGCTGAGGGCGCTGTGTTTTGCTTTCAGGTCTTCCCAGAGTTTTTCCAAGCCATGTTTTTCAGCTGGCAGTGCGGTCTTCATTTGCTTCTTGAGGTTTTTCTTTTGGACCCTGATCTTGTCCATCTCTTCTTGGCGTCTGGATTTCCTTGGAGGTGCTTTCTCTTTGGGTAGTTTTGCTCCATAGGCATCTCTACATATGGCATACACAATGTCCCCATATGTGGCTAGTTTGTGTTCCAGGGTGCTTTTCCCTATCAGTGCATCGAGTCTTTGGACGATTTTTGCATCCGGCCTTGGGTCTTCCAACGTCTTATCTGCTAATACAGTGCGCTGCTGCTCATTCAGATGAGTCTTCACACATCCCAGTGTAGGTATTGGGGAGAATTTCAAAAGGAAAATGCAGTTGGGTGGGCCAGGGAGAGGCACAAAGAACAAATTAAAAACAGAGGAAGTGAAGCCCACATACACACAAGTCTAACCCTCGTGGGGGCAGAAGAAGGTAACCCTAAGAATGAAAAAAACCTCATCCCCTCCCACCCCCGATTTCCCAGGGCAGACCGGTGTGTGTGTGTGTGTGTGTGTGTGTGTGTGTGTGTGTGTGTGTGTGCGTGCACGCGCAAACAAAGTATACTTCTATCACTAGAACAGTAAAGGCTCACGTGTGGCTCGTATCAGAGAAGATGACAACTTTTTTTTTCTTTTTTAATTTCTTATCAACTTTGGTCAAGGTAATCCAGAATGGCTTATCCAGGAAGATTTTTCCTCACACAATCACTGTGCTTTAGTCCAAGTATTGTGGCTGCAGTGTCCCTAGATCACACAACACACAACAACTTCCAACATGTTCCAATTTTCACACCCCCTTGACCCTAACGGTTAAAGTCACTCAAACTGGTAAGTCTGTAAAGGTCTTCTCCCACACAACTCTTGTGCTAAGTTTGTTGCTGCTGTAATCTTAATAGAAAATGACAATTTTCCATTGACCCTTGTGACCTTGACCTTTGATCAAGATCACCCAATTTTCTTCGTTTTGAAAGGCCTTGACTACCATTGTGCCAGGTTTCACGACTGGTGCTCTCGGTGACCTAAAAAATGTCTGCATTTAAGTCTGTAATGGTTTGAGGATGGTTGAAAGATGTCAGAAGATCATTAACATATATTCACTCTGTTTATACACATGACCCAATGAACTGATCAAATAGATTATTTACAGAGAAGTAGACTGTCTCCACAGTCACTTCAATTTTTTTTAAACATTAATTCCATACGTAGCCCATTTATGGCAAAAGTGCAACCCCAAGACCATACATGCTTGCAACATGCTACCAAACAAGCAAAAAATCAAACGCCCATATATAGTTAGCAACCAAGATGAATTTGACAAAGAAAATTTCAAAAAGATACACAAAAAAACTGTAACAAATATCTTTAATCAATCAAGCATGTGACTTAAAGGCCTGCCGACAACAACACACATATCTTGAATGGATTTTAACTTCTTTTTTTTTCCCCTAAAGCAAACAGATGAGAGCAGACGTTCAAACGGACCATTGCAATACTTTGCACTATTTGCAGAGTAATGAAAGCAAAGTTCCCCTCTCTAAAAACCAACAAGTACAGGGAAGCTTAATGAGGCACTGAAACAATTTACCTCTCTGGGAAACTATTAGTAAATCAATCATTTAGAAAAAAAAAGTGCAGCATGTGTGCTTCACAATTTCACAAAACATAACAGAACTTGTGGAAACATATATGCGATTTCTGTAACACAGCATCATTTTCGAAGAGCATGATTTCCTACTTGCGAAAAATCATACAAAAAACATTAACAAGATGACACTCCTATCAAAGATATCCATACCCCTTCAGACTCTTTTTTTCTAATCTTTATTATAGCTTGCATTGTAATTACAATATATTTCATTTGCCTTAAAATAAGAAGAGGATGTGATGTCACATGTATACTGCAAATGATATATACTGCCTTTGCAAAAGGGGGGATGAGGGGGGGGGGGGGGGGGGCAGGGGAGATCAACCACAAAGAACAAATGACCAAGGGATGGGGGAGGTGAAAAAAATTAAGAGCAGAGGGGGGGTGGGAGGTTCAATAATGAAGGGGTGGGGGTGGGGGGTGGGTATTTTTCGGTGGAGAAAATAAGGAAGTTTTCATACCTGTTTACAGCAGTTTTTGGCTTAGAGATCAAAACAGTTAACTGTGCATTAACATAATCTGCGTCATGGAACACTTTTCTGTAATTAATTTTACAGAAACAGGGCATATGATTTCCTTTAGAAAACAACCCAACAGTTTTCGACCTCTACTGAGAGTGTGCGCACAGTGTCTGTGAAAACTTAAATACATATAATGCCCCGTACATGCCAAATTTTAACACTTCTTGGGTACGTACCTATTTGCCTTGACCTTTACAGATGTTTGCCACCATGGATGTTGTCAAAAAACGATACAACTTCAACTACCAATTTGAAGTTCATGCAGGTTATCTTTAATAAAAAAAAATCCAAGTATCTTGACCTTTCGAAGAACTCCTGTGACCTTGACCTTAAGAGCAGGTCAATAAATGTTGTATGTATCGAAAGGACTTGTTACCTCGATACTTTATGCCAAGTTTCAACCTTTCATTTATTATAGTTTTTGAGAAAACCCCAACAGTAAAGTTTACAAAGACTGACTGATGGATGGACAGGGACAGGTGCAGCCACATTACTGTAACTTTTTATATTAAGGTATATTTTGGTAAACTTTCAGCAAAACATGCTTCAAACATATTACCATCATTTGATAACAAAAATTCTACAGCAATTTTTTGAGGTCTTAGGGTATATTTCTGTAGACTGACTCCACTATTATAGCTCTATTTCGTGCTTAACCCCGAAAATCATCATTTCCCCTCCTTTGTTCTTTGCTCTCTCTCTCTCTCTCTCTCTCTCTCTCTCTCTGTACAGGGTGTGGGGAGAGGTGGAATGGAGGAAGCCAGAAGTAGCCAGGATACTTTCAAAAATTCCTACGTGAATTGGTATGTGCCAAGCCACTGAAACACACTGGATCACATTGCTTCCTCTATAAGGAAGATCACCGCATTTTCTTGCAAACATATATGGGCTGTCAATGGATCCTTTTTCTTTCAGCTGAAGGATCTTTTCCAGGTCCTTCACCATTTGAGGAGTGAGGAGAACTGGGACACGCCGTTCAAATTTTCCACGAATTTTGATTATTTGCAGGAAGTGTGCAAGCTTTGCTTCAACAGAGTTCAGAACTTTCTTAACCTGTGGGTCAACGTCTGCTTGTGATTCAATTCCACACTTGTAATCTTTAACAGTCATCCGTTGTACTTCCCCTCCCCTTTTTTTGTTCAGGAGTGTGATCTGGCGTAACGTTCTCTGAAGAAAATCAGAGTAGTCTTTATCAGAACAAGCAGCTGCCCTGTCTTTCAGGTACAGATACAACTTTTCAACATCTTCACAACTTGGAAGTAGTTTGGGCTTGAAAGATCTGTTTATGTGCACAGATTGCAATGCACACGAGGAAATAAAATCATGCCAGTCAGCTTCAAATATTTTTTGGAAATGCCTTGCTTGCTGTGAGAGAATCATATTTCCATCTTTTGCTGCTTGTGATTGCAAGATGCTGCTGCACTCTTTAACTCACTCACTACCAATGTCCGCATATGCGGACATCATACGACCAAGCGTTCACCACCAATGTCCGCATATTCGGATTTGGATTTTGAAAATTTGCGCCATCTGAGTGATGTATCGGGTACGAAACCTAAGAAGGGAGATGATTCCTATGTTATCCCCTACCAACTTTCTGTTCACTTGGGCTGCGTGTGTGGCGTGGCTCGCTCGCAAGCCGACAACAACAAAGAGTACCGTCAGTCAGCTCTGCTCCGTGATTGAAAAGATGGCATCGCGACGAAGCTTTCGACACAGTAGGGCTGGTGAATTGTTAGTTAGCGTTGAAGACGCACTGGAAATGATACCAGACTGATGGGTCAGATGTCAAAGAAGACATCAGCAATTCTTCTGATGAGGATTTTGACCCCTACAGTGGGGAGACAGGCGTGGAATCCGACACTGAAGTGGGCGCTGATAGTGGCGAAGAAGTAGACGAAACTGTGCCAGCAGTTGGGCCTCAACAACAAGTGTTTGATTCAGATACTGACGCTGAAATGGGGGAAGAAGTCGACAATTTGGGGGCTGTTTTCACTGGCGATTGGACTGATAATGTTATCTTTTTCCTCTCGATCGTCCAGGTTTATTGAATGACTGGCCAGTCAACACTCAGCCTTTGCAGTTCTTTGAGAGTTGCCCATGCATTCCACAGAGGTGGCTGAAGAGAAATTATTACTACATAAATTGTGCCGTGTGTAAATGTGTCATGTATGTTTTACACACAAAGTGAGTGCATATTTTTTGCAGTGATCCATTCATGTATCAGTAGACTACGGGGAGAGATGGGAAAGGAGGGGGCAGGGTGGAGGGGGGAGAAGGGAGGGATAAACAAATTGAGTTGGTGATTATATGTACTTAGTATTTGTGCATTACTGCATGTGTGTGTGTGTGTGTGAGAGAGAGAGAGCGAATGTGTGTGTGTGTGTGTGTGTGTGTGTGTGTGTGTGTGTGTGTGTGTGTGTGTGTTTGAGAGAGAACAGCTACACATGTTCATGTTTTGTAACTCTGTGCATGGGTATGTTTGCGTTTTCAGGCATATTTTTACTGATATTTATTGTGTAAAAACCAGCAGAAGTACAGGACTACATGACATGAGTAGACACAAATGATCAGCTCATGGCCTACATGCCCCTGAATAGGAAGACCATGAAGAAGCTGTTTTTTCTCTTCTGACTTGGACTCTTATTCAGGGGTCTATTCTCTACAACAAGCGTCTTGCAATCCATGGTTTGCACTGTGTGTGAAGCTGTGCCCCATGATACAATGTCACTTGTCACCAGTGTTTTGTGCACAGTGAACTTTTTTTTGTTTTTCATCCAGCAAAGACACTTTTTTTTTGTATTTTCACATTCTCTATCACCTGCTCTTGATTCCATATTATATTTTCTGTCTTGAGTGACTCCAGCTGTGCTAGAATGTGATGTAGAACATTTCTGAGCTGCTAAGGAACAATTAGTATATATATATATATATATATATATATATATATATATATATATATATATATATATATTTCTGATAGGTGCAAAAGTGCTAAAAATAGCAAAAGTTTTGAGACAATTTTCACCACCAAGATGGTTAGTAAGTAACTTTATTTTTGTTCACATAGAGACTAAAATGCATTATATCCACTCACTAAATTTCAAGTGTCTGTCTGCTCATCTATAACTGTGATATTTTTCCCCTACCCTATAGAAACCCCGGGTATTCAGAGTTTAGCAAGGGTAAAAAACTCCTGGCATGGAGTGAGTTAAGCAAGTACCCAATCTTAAGAGTACTTGATCCTTTTTGATATTTATGCACATCTTCATCATATCAACAAAGCTCTTTCACTGCATCAAGCAAATCATTGAACTTTCAGGAAGCAACGCCTGGCTAAGAGACAGTGTGCTTTTTGGGGACCTGCGAAGTAACTCCAGTGCTCTTGCAAGTAGTCTCATACGGTTGCTTACATTGTTTGCCGTGTGCTCTGCAAAGTCTTTTCTGCCAAACATTCTTTCTCCATACTGCAGGATCAGGGAATCCCCAAGTATGATCTGCTTGATGCCATCATCTGCAAGTTTTCCAAACACTTTTTCAAAGGACTTGGTCACACCACTAGCAACAGGACACAGCAGCTGACCATGCAGTATTGCTTCTTTTCTTTTTCTATTGACTGAGGAGCTGCCAGCATCAATGCCACAGGTCTCAATATGTTTATGGAGAAGCCTCCTTTTGTACATGCCTTTACATACCGAGCAAGGCACAAAATCTTTTGGTGAACGTTCTTTTGCTGTTCTGTATTTGGGTATTAGAACACCACTGTCTGACCTCATAACATCATAATTATGCTGAAAATCACCTTCATTCATCAACATTCTCCATGCTTCCCTTCTTTGTTTGATCTTAAAAAGCATTGCCATTACCCTAGCCACCTCAGATTATTTTGAGTGCTTATTTGTCATATGTTCACTGATTTTTGTCCTCATCTTACTGCAAAATTTACAATTGTGCATTTTACTCCATTTCTTTTGTGAAGTGTTGCTGACCACTATTTGTTTCCTGAATTACCACTTTCATCTTCAGCAAACTTATCAGATGGAAATTCATCCCTTACATTTGAACTTTGCACCTGTTGAATCTGCAAAGCTGAAAACATCACACTATCTCTTGACTCATCATCAACACATGAATCTGAAATGTTGCCAACAGAGTTGCAAGAATACACTGGTATCCACTCAGGATCTTTGTCATCTTCACTGTCAGAATTTTCTGCCAGTACTGTCCCTGATGACCCTTCATCCACATCAGTATCCTGCATATACACTGCTTCCTGGTCACTGTCACAGTCAGAACTGAGCTCACTTCTGTGGTCCAAGGCATCAGTGTCATGTTTGGAAGAAACAGCAGCACTGTAACAAAAAAACATAGTGCTTGCAGTAAGGTTAAGAAAATGAAATTTTGACATCAATTTGAAACAATTTAAAAGTTTAGAAAGAGAGCGGGTTAGTTACCGCCAACTGTCCTGTGCTTGTTTGTCAATGACCTTGGCGGTAACTAACCCTCTCTCTTTCTAAATTTGCTTCGTTCTCCGCCATCAGTCACTCCATTTTGAAAATTTAAAAGCTGTAATCTCTTCTTCTTTAGACAGATTTTTTGACAATACACATCTTCTTATAACATATCTTTTCAGTTTCCATTAAAAATATTTTAAAGATAAAAAGCAAGGGCAGAAGGGAAAAAAAAAAAAAACACACTTGCTATGCCCCCTGTTGATGCAAAATTTTCCAAAAGCTGTCTTTCAGCTGTCTACAGTAACCTGTGTGACAATTCACACTTTCGTAACACAATTAACCTAGGAATGGGAAAGAGACTTTCAACCACTGACACAGCCTGTCACCTAAATGAGGATTAAAAAAAAATCAGATTTTTTCAAAAACTTATTGAACATGATTACAGGTTTTCTTTAACTGCAATACACGGTAAACTAAATGTGGTGCATCTTCAATTATTTTTTTTGCAGGTAGAATACACACAGTGGTCTAAGAGTTCTTTCAAAACCTAACAATACTGCAGTGTATAGTAAACAAAACCAGTTGTGCTCCTTCAAAATCTGTCAACTTTTACTGGTAAAATTATATGGTAATACACACACACATAGTGTCCATGTGTTTCAGACTGAACAATACCCCAGTTCAAGGTAAATAAAATGAGGCATCTCTTTCTTTGTCAAGTTTTGCAGGTGAAACTACATAGTTATATACACACACAGTCCTCTAAGACTTTCAATGACCATCAACAGTTCTGCAGTACAAAGGAAACAAATTGAGGCGTTGTCAACTTTTGCGGGTAAAAACTACATGTTTATACACACATACCAAGTTCTAAAAGTTTCAAATATTGTCAACAATTCTGCAGTACCAGATAAAACAAAATAAAGTGCATTCTCAATTGTCAACTTTTGCTGATAAAATATGTTTATACACACATGGTGCTCACATGGTGAGTTTTATACACACATGGTGAGTTTTAAAAGACTGTCAACCATTCTGCAGTACAGGGTAAACAAAATGAGGTGTTTTCTTCAATTGTCAACTTTTGCTGAAAAAAAAAATTACATTTTTATATACTTACCCAGTGCTCTAACAGTTCCAAATACTGTCAACACTACTACAGTGCAATGTCAAAACACATGAGGCGTCTGTTAAATTATCAACTTTTGCTGGTAAAAAACTATTTGATTATACACACATCCAGGGTTCCAACAGTTTGAAAAACTGTCAACAGTCCTACAGTACAACGTTAACTAAAGGAGGAGTCTCTTCAATTGTCAACTTTTCTGTCACAGATATTTCTGTCCATGGACTTTCAAGTATGATTTAACAAACACACAAGAAGAAAAACAAAGCCTGGAAAGAAAAAAAAACTTACGAGCAGGAAGGAGTGGACCTGTCTGCCTTTGGTGCTGCTTCTAAATCCACATCAATGCGCTACTCATGATCAGAGTCTTCCCCACTGCTGGTGTTAAAGACAGCAAGGTGAGACTGGACACACAGGTTCATGGCTGCAACAAAGCACAATGCATGGGATAATGCTGAAGTAAGCAGAAAGCTATTTGTCAAATCAAATAATTAATGGATCTCAATTATGGAACATATATATTTTAGATTTTAATACTATTTCACCACGCTTCGTGTTTTCTATGAGATCCACCAATTTCAGGTCCTAGACCATAAAAAGGACAACGGAAATAAACATCCAATTTACTCAGGGCCTTTCAGCTCTATCTTAGCACGAAATGAAGAAAAACTGTGCGCAGTAGTACCAATATACATATAGTCATTGCAACACCAAACTGCTCTGTAAGTTGCAGGAATGGTGCTCGGTTACTTATCCCTAGAATTTATTAGTCCATTACAATTCATCCCTTGTTGATTCATTCCAAGAACTGGCCCTCAGCACTTGTGTCTTAAGAGGTTATCTTTCTATATTTTCTACTTTTCACAAGAAAATGTAGCTTGTTTTGCTCTTTCATGATTTTCTTTTGCTTCTTAGGTGGCACCTTTGGTTGTTTTTTTTGAAAACTCAACAAACATACTATAGTATTGCACACCAGCCTTTTTCTGGGATAGCATACTTCTTAAAAACTGAAAAGGCAGAGGAGGAAAGTTACCACTTTCCGTGGTCACTGAGGAGAAACAATCAGGTTTCGAAATACCAGTATCTGACCTGGAGTTATATGTTAGTTTGTTTCCTCCCCATTGGAGATTGTCTCCCCTTTGGAGACTGTCAGCTTGTTGAAGGCTCATTTTAAAGTGTGTCTCACCCCTCTTTTTTTCTTTAAAAAAACATGTAGCTGGTTCTAAGACCTTTCCATGGATGTAACTTTCACGATGCACAGAAACTTGTGTGCCACACAATATGCTTCGCAAGAGGCTACTTTCGCTTTTCCGAGCAAGCGAGAGCGCGCAGAAAAACCGAAGTTACAAAAAGTCGAGGCAGTGACGTAGGAAAGGAGATGGCCAGCACTGCCAGTGCAGACACTGAGACTGGCAACAAGATGAGTCGCTACAGCGTCATGTTTGGCTGCAATACCAATTCTAGTGTTAACAGTGGAATCAGCACACATGGCTTTCCAACTGAAACTCATCTTCGACGATCGTGGGTTTCAGGTTCAGGTTCAGGTTCAGGTTCAAAAATAGGGACAAAATCTTAACAGATTCATTAAGCCTCACGGCTATAATTTTTCCCATCATTCTATGAAAAAATAAGTTAACCTCAAGGTCATAAGCATGCTCAAGATATTTAGACATCGTAATCAAATAATAAACTATTAGCATGTTCCCTTTGTCTATAAGATTTTGAAAGCATTTAAATTGGGGGCACGTTTAATATTTGGTGCAAGTTGATTCCAATAAGGTGCAACTCGATTACTGAAAGTGAATTTTCTTCTGTTAGTACGGCTAA
>JADBJO010023900.1:7500-25887 GCA_016801955.1 Conus betulinus | reverse complement strand
TGGCTTTCTGTGTCGCACCTGCCCGTGTGATAACAGGGCTAGTTCGTCCACTGCCTCGCCCCTGCTGTGTTGCTTCCCTTTAGTTCCAAAACGTGGACTGTAACAAGGGAAACAACACATTTGTGGTGACGCAAACTTACAGTTGTGTGTCAAACCCTCCGCACTAGGCTGTCACACACGGCCTACACACACACAACCACACACACACCACGCACGCACGCCAGACGCACGCACGCACGCACGCACACACACACACACACACACCACACACACAACACACACTCAATGTCTCCAAAACAAAGGGAAAAGCGTATACAAATGTGACAAATTTCAATCTAAAATAAGTGGAATATACATATTACGGAAGATTTCAAGTTTTGTGCAGAACCAAGAGGTCCTACGGTTGGTCGTACGCGGTATGTGACTACCGCTTAGGTATAGTGAAAACTGTAAAATAAAAACTGAAAGAGAGAGAGAGATGTGATGAGGCGAAGAGGAGAGAGAATGGTCAGACGAGATGAGAGAGAGAGATCGAGAGAGAGAGAGGAGAGAGATGTATGAACATATCATGATAAAACATTCAGGAAGAGAATTATGAAATCTGAATTAATACCTGGTTTGAGCAAGCAGACAGGGACGTTCAGGAGTAGTTCTAACTGACGGTTTGGCCCACACCATTTGAGGGTGTATCTGGACCAAATCAAAGGACTTTGCGATGGGTTTATTGTGGTTTTTGGACTGTTCTAAGCCTCACATGACAAGTATTGACACGATTATTAAGCTGGATGACACAGTAGGACAGCTTGCAGAAGAGGCATCAGTATATGAGTTTTAAATGCTCACATCACGAGAAAGTCTTTATCCTTCAGCCTGTGCATGGTGGCGAGAGGTAAGAAGATTTTTTTCTGACAGTTGTCAACATCTTTATGATGTAAATCTCGATCTTGCATATATGCTGTTTTTTTGGTGAGTGCACGTGAGTAGAAAAAACAAACCAAAACGCAAACAAAGTTAGTTCACCTCACATCAAAGGATGAGAGTCACACATCAATTTCTTTGAGATAAGAGCTGATTTGATTCTATCTCAGGAAACATTAAAGAACAGTTCGGACCCAGATATCTGTACTACTCGTGACAGTGCAAGAGCTGACTGTTTTTGTTACTAATGTATACATTTGTTTTTTTTTTTCACAGTTACTAATGTATACTCAGAATGACTACAATGTTTAGCAACCAAAGTACGCAAATCTGATCAGTTTGACAGTCGCTCCTTTTTATACTATTGACAAGGCGATGAATGCAAGGCCCTTGACAAATTTCTGACACCCTCCATCATCAGTTCTATTATATATGCTAAATCACTGAGTGAAAAGTAATGAATAAAACTAGGCTTACGTTTTCTAAAGTGCCGCTTATGTACGACTGTGTGAGTTATTATTGACAGGAAGTGGAGGTTTTACACACCTCCTGCCACTGACTTCAGATAGTTATTTTTGAAAACTGACCACCACCATTTTTGTTTTTCATTTTTAGAGCCCTTTGCATGGGATAAGCATTTCAATCCTGACCAGGGGTGATGGACACAAAGCCCACACCTCATACACACATGTCAAATCTACTTTTTCTGCCTTCTGGCCTCAAAATAACTGCAGTCAAAACTCCATCTTACTGATGCAAGTCTAGCTTACATGTTGTAAAATACAGTTTATTTTGGTACATATATCGCATTTACCAGTCTTTATTATTTAGTCTGAGACCGCCTGTGAACCTTTTTTTTTTTTTTTTTTTTAAAAAAACTTGATCTAACACTGAATTTTAAAGCCTTGGGTTAAAGTACACTGCACAAAGATCCTGGGACCACGCAGCCAAGAACCACAGGACTGGTTTGATGGAGAACGGCAAAACACACACCCCGGCAGCCAAGACTCAATCCCAGGGATTTGATGGAACGGCAAACACACCCCAGCACCAAGAACGGGCTGGGGTTTGATGACACGTCAACACACCCCCAGCAGCCAGAATCACAGGGACTGGTTTTGATGAGAACGGCAAACACACCCCCAGCAGCAAGAATCACAGGGACTGGTTTGATGAGAACGGCAAACACACACCCCCAGCCCAGACTCACAGGGTCTGTTTTGCGAAACGGCAAACACCACCCAGCAGCCAAAGATGGTGTTTGATGAGAACGGCAAACACACACCCAGCAGCAGAATCACAGGTTCTGGTTTGATGAGACCGTCAACACACCCCAGAATTCACAGGGTCTGGTTTTTATGAGTAACGGCAAACAACCCAGCACCCAGCAGCCAGGTACTGATTTGATCAAACAGCAGCAAGACTGGTTTGATTCGAGAACGGCAAACACACACCCAGAAGGCAAAGAATCACAATCAACAGGAAGCTGGTTTGATGAGAACGGCAAACACAAACACCCAGCAGCCAGGAGGTAGAAGAACCGGCAAATCACAGGAGCCAAGAATCACAGGTTTGATGAGAACGGCAACACCCACAAACAGGCAAACAAGCACCAGCACGCCAAGAACACACAGGGCAGAATCACAGGGGACTGGTTTGATCGAGAACGGCAAAACACCCCAGCTAGCCAAGAACCACAGGGATAGGTTGATGAGAACGGACAAACCACACACCCCAGCAAACCTCAGGGATGAGAAACGGCATTCCACGACAGCCTCGGAAGAACAACTACCTCAGCGACACCTCAAGCCACACCACCAAGGGGGAACCTAAAATGCGTTCAACACCTAGCAGAACAGTACAAAGAGAAAGTGTACGATCGCTGGAAGACAAATGGCTTGCAACAAAGCTGATGTGAATCCAGGAATATGCGGACAGGCATGGTGGGACTTAGCTCATTACAAAAATAAAGCAACACAATTTCTTGTTCTCACATATATTGCCAGTGGAGGAACAAGCATGTGGTTTTGTGGTGTTGGTCTTCAGGGACAGGCTAGCCACTGTGAACAGTGGGAAACAGGACCACTGTGGGCGTTGTCCCCTCACAGCAGACAGTGCAGCCACTGTGAACACAGTGTGAACAGGGACCACTGTGGGTGTGTTGTCCCTCCACAGCAGACAGTGCAGCCACTGTGAACAGTGGGAACAGGGCCACTGTGGGTGTTGTCCCTCACAGGCTGTGCAACCTGGGCTCATGACACAGAGCTGCTTCGGAGCAAGCTGGCCTGTGTGACCAAGCATCCCACACCAATCATGATGCTGTCTCCACTTGAGATGGGCAGGACAACTGTAGTTCACCCTGCCAAACCACTGGGTCCAAGAGACTCGTTTACTCTCTGTGAGGCAACTGCACAAAAGTATTCCCAGGAGGTCGAAGAAGAAATCTTTAAAAGACACTCTAAAACACTCGGGAAAGTGTTTAACATCAACACTTGTACACATGTGGCAACAAAATGCTCTGGATCGAGGTAGAGTGGGCGCTAGTCTATTCCACAAAACGTGCCATAATAAGTAAACGCGCAAACACGGGAGAGAGGAAAGGCAAGGAAAGAAAACTCACAGCAAGCAATCAAGGGCAGGTCCCCCTACAATGCCTGCCCAGATGGCTCCCAGGACATTCCTGTTGCATGCATCAGTTTGATCAGCCGCCCCGACTGAGATCCCACAAATCATCTACCCTCCTAACCCCCCGGCCCCCGTAACACAGGAACACCCCCCCCACACCCCCCCCACCCCCCAACCCCGAGGTCCCAAGAACCAGCCCACATACGGGAGTCTGGCTGCAAGGCATTGTGATTCCCAGGAATCTCACCTGAAGCTTCAAAGCCCGGGCTAGATCGCGCCCTCTTGATAAAGTAGGAATACGGAAGCTTTGCCATCAGAGATGATAATGAATACTTATATAGCGCCTATTCTCGGCTAGACGCCAAGCTCTAAGCGCTTTACAATCAACACTCGTTTACACAACGGGCTGCCTACCTGGGTAGTGCCGACTGAAGAGCTGCCAGTGGCGCTTCATTCAGGTCGTTTCCCGTGTCATCAGTCAGTATCGTTCAATATCGATCAATTCTCATTTTCCTTACTTCCTTCATTCTTTCCCATTCTCACTCAGGGCTGCATGCTATGTGTAACGTGTCATCCATACCAAAGGCCAAACTGGCCTACTCTTCCGAATGTTGGTGATGGGATTTTACGTGTGTGCAAGATGTTATGCGGCGTTCACACACGGAAACCTCGGTTTATAGTCTCATTCGAAGGACTGTATGGGAAATGGAGTCAGAACCAATGTTAACTCCCAGGGAAATATCCCCCTGTACCGAAACCGCCCCGGTTAAGAGGTTCGAAACCCGCAACCCACCAGGCATAACCAAGATTGCGAGTAAGGCGACTTAAACTACCAACTGATTCCTAGATTTTATCCGGCCATCCCAACTTACCACGTAAGTGACAGGCTCTGGACACAAGGGGGTGGGGCAAGGGGGAACAGAGGGTGGGGAGGTTAAAACCCGATGGGTGGGGTACCCAGTTTTCTGGGCCAAGGAAAAGTCCAAAGCGAGAATAGTCAATCTGATCTGCTGATTGGGGGGAGGTGAGAGAGACAAAAAAAGGTGAGGCAGTAAAAAAGTCATAGCATTGAACCGAACAACGAATCACACTCGTTGCATTCCGTCACCTGGAGAAGAATGTTCGGGGGGGGTGGCTCCTTGTCTGAGTCCCTTGAAAGGGGAAGAGGAGTGCATACTCATTCACGATACTGGATGTTGGCTTCAACGGTGTGGACACGATATTGAAACTATACAGTATCGCCATACATTCACAAGAGTGATGATAAAAAAACTCCTAGAAGTATCGTTTTCCTGTTCATTGCGATGCATCGTCATTTCCTGTTTGGTTGTTGGTGTCAGTGCATGCTATTCATCCCTCAGAGAACACGGGCAGTCGGTGAACTGGCAAGCACACTGGGAAAGGCAGAGCGTAATCATGCACTGTGAAAAATAAACTGTCTAGAGCTTTGTTTACATAGTGCTCTGGACAGTTTTCTTGATGAAAAACTGATTCTGCAACAAGAGGATTGGGGGGTCATGGACGTACCCTTTATGTACTCCTGCAAACAAAGCAAACATATATTGAATCAATATACTGAACAAATAATGTTGAACGGAATATCGTTAAGTTTGTTGGACATTGATATATCATATCTGTTTTTATAAGAGAGAAGAGAGAGAGTGAGGATGAAGAGAGGAGAAGAGGAGGAGAGAGAGGTGACCAGAGAGAGAGAGAGAGAGAGAGGAGCTTTGGAGAGAGAGAGCAGAGATAGAGAGAGAGAGCAATAGTACAGGAGAGTGGCAGTTCATGGGGCCAGGGGAATAAGAAATGCAAACCCAAGGATGTGTTGTATGTAGCAGAGGCGTCATAATATTGCTACTGATGAATGATTTTGCTTATTTAGCTGTGAATGAAAAACTTAATTTTCTCTTACAGGGGAACCATATCTTAATAAAGAATTTGAAAGAGTGTCTGTACTTGCCTCCTGTTAGGACCACAATGAAGTGGTGTGGGTGCATTAAACTACCTTTTCCATTTAAAAAACAAACAAACAACAACCAACAACAACAACAACAACACAAAAAACTACAACAAAAACGTGATGAGCAGTCACTGGAAAACAATGTCTTGTCATACATCTATCATCTGACTGGGACAGATTGTGATTGTCTGCTTCACTTTTTTCTATAAAGATTCACAGCTTTTGGGCCGAGATTATCTTTCTACATCGTTTATCTATTTATCTATTCTGTCTATCTGTCTTTTGTCTGCCTGTCTGTCTATTCCGGATAGATAGATAGATAGATAGATAGATAGATAGATAGATAGATAGACAGACAGATAGATACATGGATAGTCAGACCAGATGTGGACTAGTTACACTACTACTTTGGTTTTATGGTGGTTTGGCTTGTCTGTTCGTTTTGTATCATATTCTTCATTTTTTTCTCCTCTGTTTGCTTGTGAGAAACTGACTGAGGTGACATACACCTTCTTGTGTGAAAATCTGGACTTTTCAGGAAGTAAATATTTTGTGATGGATAGTACCGGGCTGCACAAATGATCATGAAATATTTGATATATGACTCTTGTGTATTTGATTGTGTATATCAACTGTCTGTGTGACCAAAAGTTGTTTTGAATGGCTCTTTTGTGGGTTTGTGCTGCATTTTGTAGTTGGCCTGATTGCTTTGGGGGGGGGGGGGGGGGGGGGGGGGGCAGGGGATGTGGCAGATTTGTAGGGCTTGGTATGTGCCTCGGGGGGAAAGCAATGGTGGATTTGTTGCATTTTGTAGTTGCCTGGCTTGATTTGGTGCAGGGAAAAAGAGAAAACATGGTGGATTTGTTGCATTTTTGTAGGGCCCTGATTGATTTTGGGGGAAACATGTGGATTTTGTTTTGTTGGCAGCCTGATTTGATTTTTGGGGGGATTCGAAAAACATGGTGGATTATGTTGCATTTGTGTAAATTGCTTGGGCCATGATGATTTTGGGGTTGGAAAAACATGGGGGGAAAAACATGGGTGCATTGTTGCATTTGTGTAGTTGGGCCTGATTGATTTGGGGGAAAAAACATGGTGGATTTGTTGCATTTTGTAGCTGGCCTGATTGATTGGGGGGAAAAAACATGGTGGATTTGTTGCATTTTGTAGTTGGCCTGATTGATTTGGGGAAAAAAAACATGGTGGATTCGTTGCATTTTGTAGTTGGCCTGATTGATTTGGGGGAAAAACATGGTGGATTTGTTGCATTTTTGTAGCCTGCCCTGTGATTGATTGGGGGGAAACATCATGGTGGATTTGTTGCATTTTGTAGTGACTGGCCTGGTAGCTCGGGGAGGGGGACACAGGTGGAGCATGGTGGATTTGTTGCATTTGTAGTTGGCCTGATAGCCCTGGAAGGGGGAGTGGATTTGTTGCATTTGGTAGCTGCCTGGTAGCTCTGAGGGAAAAAAAGGAAGGTAGGGGAGGTATGTTTAAGTCAGAATCTTCGCTACCAGTCCAAACCAACCTGTGCTTTTTATTCTTATTCATTTTCCTGCTCCTAGTGCTAATAATCATCATCACATCATCCACGCCCTCATTCTGCCATCATCAATCGTGTACGTCAATCTTATCTACCATCTACCTCCCCCGCTTCGGTCTTATGCACAGCTGCTCTCCCAACTCCGCGGTGTCGCCCTCTCTCTACCCAACAGTGCTTCCTCTTTTGCACTCCCTTGCATATTCCTCTACTGTAGGCCAGAGGGGCGAGAAAACATCTATCCATATTCATATCTCTCCCACAACCCCCCCCCCACCCGCCTCCACGTCCCTCCTCACGATCCACTTCCTTCTTGGTTTCACGATCCACGTTCATGTTCTTGTCTGATTATAAAGGCGGTGATTATAACGGGACTGTGAATGTTCAAGAAATGTTGTAAATGTTGAGGAATGTCTCATGCGAGTTTGTGACGACAGAAGTGTAATTTAGATGTCTGTGTGGGAGACAGAATAGTGTAGACTTAGATAATTGGTGCTCGGTCTAGAGACTGTGCTTGTGTGTGGAACAGAAGTGTGTAATTGTTAGATGTTTGTGGACAGAAGGACAGATTTGTGATAGTTTCTGGCTGGACAGAATGTGTGTGATTTGAAGGTGTATTTGACGTGTTTGTGTGGACAGAAGGTGTGTAATTTGAATGTTGTGTGGGTGAAACTGAACGTGTCATTTTGAATGTTTGTGGTGGGACAGGCCAGGTGTAATGTGAATGTGGTGTGTTGTGGGATATGAACTGGTATTTGAAATGTGTGCTGTGGCCAGAATGTGTAATTTCGACATGTGTGTGCTGTGGACCAGACCTGGGTAATCGTGAATGGTTGTGTTGAAGACCGTCGTGTATGTCACTTTGAATCTTTGTTGTGGACCAGAACGTTGTAATTTGAATAGACTGTTTGTTTGCATCAGACATGTGTAATTTAGATGTTTGTGTGACAGACGTGTGTGAATTTAGATGTTGGTGTGGACAAACAACGGTAATTTAGAACTTTGATTTCCTTGTTCGGAGCGTTTGTTGGTACCTCCCTGCTGGAGTCGTGCCAACGATGCCGCAGAAAGGAAGAGTAGTTGATATTACTATTCATCTGTGCTATCATATGCACGTCAGTGACATGCAAGGTCTTGGTGACACAGTCGAGTAGATTCTCAAAGATTTTTATTCAAGTGATTTTGAAACAAGATTGTTTTTACTCTCAGGCTAAATTGGCCAGTTGGCTGACAAAGTAAATCCTGTCATCACCTCTTTTCTAATGACGTGGCAGAGAACATTCTATTACACTGGTCTACAGGTTGCGCTCAGAATGAGGAATTTTCCACAAGTGGTGTACTGGAAGGCCGCGACAAGACAAGTGGTTTGTCATTTTCCTATGAGTATTATGTTATCACGAGTGACAAAAAAAACAGTGCGCTTTGCTGTAGTATGATAAACGCCTGTCATAGACGCCTAATGGTTGATGATGTTCACAGTGACGATCAATCTGATTGGCAATCGCAGTCGGTAACAGATGCCTGTATCCCGTAGAGCCCACTGATGTACTTTGAACAAAAGTATTCATTAGCTGCTGGCCTGTTTATAAGTGAGGACGGTGGTTTGTATTAGAACTTTTTAAGGTCGTGTATACACACTTTGTTTCGAGTTTCATGTCCTCTATTGTTTTGTTGTGTTTTGTGATTGTCAATGGTTTTATACATATTACATCTGAAAGAAGGGTAGTGGTTTGTCCGAGCTATTGTGATTTTAGGCTTCAAAAGTATGGTTTATTTCCAGGCAAAAAACGTTTGTCTTAATGGTTAGATTGGAAGCGTAGAGACGCCGAAAAGAATTTTAGGAAAAAAAAGTGGTTTCAGTTTACCCTTGAAGTCCAAATGTGACCAGGTATTGCCATCAAAGTCTAACTGTGTGTAAATGACGGACCAGTTAACACGATTTTGAGAAGATGATAGTTAGGGTCCTGTCTATGAAGACTGTGCTCTCCTTGAGTGTATGACTTCTGCCACAATCCCCAGTTTGTGTGCTGCAGACAAAGACTGACCAGGTTTGAACCCACGTAACTAGTTTTTCCACCATGTTCGCCACTTGTATCATAGGTCAATGTTGACAAAAAAAAGTCATTATTGCTTGTCTTTCAGGAATTAATTTTCTGCCGGGTTAAACACGCACGCAAGCTCTCTCTTACCAAATGCACTCACGTATGCCTTCGATGTCTGTATTCAAATCATAAGCTCTTATGGTCTTTCAGCCAATAAGTCCGTCGCTTGTACATAGCTCCACGCCTCAATGACGACACATTTCAAACGTGGATTTACATCGTTTCAGAATCACCTACAAACAACACTCTGTGACGGCACAAATGGCAAGTTCTATATACCGTATACTGGAAGATGAATCAGCTGGCACAGTGCTCCAGGGAGAACAGAGCAGTGGATGAGGAGTGTGCAGTGAGCTGACCCTGTGTGTACTCTCAGCGTCAAATCAGATCCTCAAGGAATCGGTTTCCCACCACCCGGCGCCCTGCCAGTGCTGAGATGTTGGTTCTATACGCCTTACCACCCATCCTCTGAATGGTGCAGTCGTGTATTCCGAGATCCAGATTCTGGACACCCAGAAAGTGCTCCCAGGACAAAGTCACTCTCCATGAACTCCTCCCAGAGCAATCGATGGCCTCCGAGGAACAGAGCAGGAGGACCTGGTGTGAAGCACTGGAGGTCCCCTTCTTCATGCACCAGAACAACAGACCGACGCTTTGCCGGTTGGTGGGCCTGGTGACAAACAACAACCACACGTTCTTACTCCATCAAGATCAAAAACGGTCTCTGGTGATCAACGACCCACACTCATAATGAATCACTGCAACTGCAGTTATACTGTCGTCCGAATACTGGTGAGTGGAAGCAATTTTCAATAAGTCAGTACGGCCATTGGTGTTACAAACACCATTAACAGCAGGTCACGGTTTTTTTTGTGTTTTTTTTTTTCGTTTTTACTTTGCTCTTTTTTAATTAGTGCCTGCAAGACGGTCCTTTGCACATTTGACAAAACTTCTACTTCTGTGATAGCCGCTTCGCTTGGGTGAGGTTTAACAGTCTTTGGAGAGGAAGACTAGAAGAAAGAAGAAAGAGTTAGTTGCCGAATAGTGTACGGAGGGTGAATCATCTGTTTTAAGTTTTGTTCACTACATGGATCAGTCTGCTATTTTCTTCGTAATTGCCTGATGAGAATGCCAGAAGAACGGTCAACTCAACTAACATCCAAACATTACAACAAGCAACAGCACACATACAACAACAACAATCAACAACCACAAACAACAACACACACACACAAAACACACACACACACACACAACAACACACACGTATACACTCCCAAAAACCCACAACACAACAAACAATTAACAATAAAGCAGATTCAACTCCCAACCCCCCTTCCCAAAACCCTCTGGATCATAATGACATCAAAAAGGCGGGATTGTGCACAGAGCTGGGACAAAAACAAAAAGAGCGGTGACACAACAATGCACACACAACACACACACACACACAACACACACACACCACACCCACACAGAAAACAAAGATTACACATCAGAGAAACAAAGACATTCCCCACCCACATCATCCCCGCACACACACACACACAAAGGCACACACACACACACACACACACACACACACACACAACACACAACACCCACACACACACACACAATCAACAAAGACACAACCACACACCACACACACACACACAAGCACGCACAAAGGAGTGCATGCACACTCTGAAGTCCAGCTCCAATCAATCCAACCTGTCCACAGGCAAAACCACGCCGTCTCCAGGAAACAGAGAGTGAAGACTGATCTGTACATGGCCTCTGTACACAGCAAAGCTGTAACGTCCCCAGAAGACTGTACATGGCTGTAAACAGCAACTGCTTGTCACACATAAAAAAAAAAAAAAAACAAAAAAAAAATTCCCCCCAGAAAGGACTGTACATGGCTGACACAGCAACTGCTGCCACATCACCAGAAGGACTGTACCATGGTGCTGCTACACAGCACTGCTGTCACATCCCCTAAGACGACTGTACCTATGGCTTGTAAATCAGCCACTGTGCGTCCACATCCCCAGAAGGCTGTTACATTGGCTGTACACAGTCACCTGCCTGCCACATCATCACAGAACGACCCTGTACAGGGCTTGACACAGCACCTGCTTGCCACCATACACAAGAAGACTACATACATGTGCTGCCTACACAGCACTGCTGCCACGTCCCCACGAAGGCGGTAACATGGCTGTACACAGCCAATGCTGCGTCCCACATCCCCAGAAAAGACTGTGTACATGGCATGTACACAGCACTGCTGGTCACCCCTACTCCCCAAGCAGACTGTACATGGCATGTACACCAGAATCTTGCTGTCATTACATCCCAAGCAGACTGTACCATGCGCTCGGTAGCACAGCACTGCATGTTTTTCTGACATCCCCAGATAGACTGTAAATGGCTGCACACCTGTAGCACCTGATGTCATCGGCCCCAGAAAGGCTGTACATGGCTGTACACAGCACTGCTGTCACATTATCCTCAGCGACACCTTAGAGTCTCTGTCTGATCCTTACAGGGACCTCACTGCTTAAACATGTCCAACCGGACAAGCCAATGCTCTCGGCAAGACCTGCCAATATACGTTGTTGGAACTACATCAAAAACATTTGGCAGTTTTCTACCAAAGCACAATTAGGTGTCAGAATCCAGTTGTTTCAACGAGCGTTTCTCGACACATAGTTGACATGGATTCATGCGCATGGAGAACCACTTGTGGGACGGCTGGAAAGACGATTTACCTCGGTTTCGCCTGAAATGGAATTGCTTGCCCATTCAGTGGAACGGATGGGGATTCACAGTTTCAGGGTCCACCCGGGAACGGAGCCATGGTATGCCATGTGTTTGTCTCAATTAAGCCCCAGCCTTGAAGGGACAGGGCACATCATTTGAACGAGAAGTCCAGAATCCACAAGCATCCTCTTTGGGTGGGGAATTCACAACAAGCATCTCTTTGGATGCGAAACTCACAACAAAACAAGCATCCAATCTCTGGGGTTAGGAAACTCATTACTGTCCGGCAAACAGAATCTACATACGCATCTCTTTTGGGTGGGAAATTCACTAGACTACAGGAATTCTAAAATGGTATCAGTTCTGGAGACAACATATGAAGGCCAATGCTGGACCATCCTGCAAAAAAGCAGCTCGAGGAAATGCCAGGCAGCCCCAGACTTGTGGATGTGCTCTGACACCTTCCAAGCTACACATGCCCCTCAGAAAGAAAAGAGCCTTGACGACACATCGGCGGAGGACACCTGAGGCGGAGAGGAAGAGGAGAGGTAAAGCCTTCGCAACGTACCCTTCCCTCACTGAGCATTGACGAGACATCAGTGAGGTCTTAGAGAAGAGGAAAGAGAGAGGCAGCCGCAGCAGTTACCCTTCCCTCCCTAAGCAGACCCCCTTGGACAGATCAGCTCTTGGATTTGCAAGAGTTAGTGATAGCTTCACAGCAAAACTTGAGAGCACGTGGCGATTGCCATCCCTTGACATAGCATCCAATGTTGAGAATAGCCCACAATGACCAACTCACTCATTTCCTCTGTTCGTTTTTGAAAAACTGTTACTCAGTTCTTTCTCTACAAGACTGCAGGTCCTGCCAGCACAAGTTAGGTGCTCTTAACCTGTGAAGAGAACTGCCAAAAAAACGACGGGTTAGTAGCGCTTTCTCTTGAGTTGATTATCCTTGAAGAAGTAACGTTGGAAGTCACACTTTTGGCGTTCCCCAAAAACCCGGCACAGTTCAGGACCTAGTTTTGTGTCATGTACGCGCGCTGGTGGCTGTCAGCTCAGCTATCCATCGATGGTTGCCCTTGTCTGCCTACAGCTCCTTTTGTGTCTGATGTTCCCCCATTGGCCTTCGTGCCTTCACCTGACCTGTGTTGTTGCGCACTTTATCTGTAATTATTTCATCGCACCCAGCTCTGCACGGCTCATGAGTGTGGTCTTCATGAGAATTGCCCGACAATGATGAGTCTTGTGATTTGTCAATCCAGTTTCTGAGCTAAACATTGATGATATCTGTGCTGGATGAACAACAACAGCTCATGCTACACCACTCGCCATTGCTGGAAAAATGCATGCTTGCAGACACTCCTTATCAATCTCAAATAGACAGGCAGCGGGTGGTTCAAAGATTTGTGGGAATAATGTGAGATTCATGTTAAGCGCGACAGTCCAAATATACAGAATTTCAAAACTGGCGTCAAAACACTCTTAATGCACAATCAGATCAGCAGTGTAATATTTTTGCTGGACCGTTTCTTGGAACTCCACCGTGTTACCAGAAAGGAATCTTAAACATTTTCTCAGCTGACGGGCGGACCAGGAATGACCCTGTCAATTCTCAAATGCTTGCTTCTGATACTACTACTTCATACCGTAGTGCATGGTTTACCACCACGATTTTTTTGAAAAACTGCCCAGCACAAGTCTCTGCCGCGATGCGTCAAGGAAGGACTGTCAAAAAACTACAAGGCCCAGCTGTCACTATTTCATCCCCTACTCAGATTTGAACCCGAAAGTTTAATGATCATGTTAGAGACCTCTGGCAGGTTAGGCACTGGAATTGTACACAGACGGATAACAAAACTGTTCCAGATCCCGTCTAAACCTAAAAGAGTTCCTCTCAAGCTACCTCGAGTTGCTCTCAGCAAAGAAGAAACGGTTTTATGCCGGCTGCACACCGATGCCCGTATCGCGTTTTGAACTCCATTCGTACCTTTTAAAGGGTGAAGAAGCTCCGTGGGTGCATTCATGTCATTGTACCACTCACAATGAAACCCTATTCTTTTAGAGTGTTGGGACGTTGGAGATGTGAAACACAAACATTTTACAGCAGACTCCAGAGAACACCTTGGTTCAGAGAATGGTACCACCTGATGTGACTTTTGAATTTATGATTAAGAAACGACACATTTAGTCTGAGTCGAGGATCTACGTACAGAAAGAAAGATTTTAAACAGGAAATAATTTCGGAGCGTGCGGTTTAGAAGAAAGTTGATTCTAGAAGGGGTATTTTTATTTTAAAGGTGAAAGAATGATTTCTGACTTGAATTTCTCACGCGTCGGCGAACCCGCCCACTGATATGGCCCTGGCGCGGTAGCTGGGCCTTTAAGCAACAACCACAGTTACCTTAGTTAACAAGGTCGTTGTGTATAAATTTGAACACGAGATCAGCTTTGCGTGACACCGCTGACTGAGGGGAAGCCCGTCAATGGCTGTGGTATTCATTTCCTAGTAGCAAACACAGTGGCACACATCTCTCCTCTCCTCTCTATCTCCATCTCTCTCTCTCTCTCTCTCATCTTCTCTCTCTCTCTCTTCTCTCATTTTTATCTATTTTCTCATGTAGCTATCTCCTTCTTCATTTCTTCTCGTCGTTTCTTGAAGTTGGCTGGGTGAGGGGTTTTGTGTGAGGTGTTGTTGTTGCTTGCTTGCTGCGCTGGGCATGTTTGGTGTTTTTCAGATTTTTTATTTATTGCATGGAATGATTTTTTACGACTTTTCTTTATTGAGTGTGTCGTTGTTTGATGTGGCAATTTTTTGATATACTTTTAACTGAGTTTCTTTCCTTCGTTGTTCGCTTCTGATCTCTACTTCTCTATTATATTCTCATCTCTATCAGCATGTCTATCATGTATGCTCTCTCTTCTCGTCTCTCTTTCTTGATCATCTCTCTCTCTGCCCCCTTGTGTCAGAGACTCTGTCTTCTTTATGCACATGGTGTCTCCAAGTTCTCTTCCACCTCACTCTTCTTTGTGTCTTCGTCCTCTCCCGTCTATTCCCACACTGTGCCACCACGCACCCTACTAGTTATATTGGTGCATCTGGTTATTATAAATTGCTATGCATTCAATGTTGTTGTTATTGATGTTTATTATGACTATTTCCCACTTTCATTATGCACACGTCTAAAGGTGGAACATTAGGCATTCGACGCACTTTTCGTATACCACATCGCACTCTGGGTCTGTTCTGGGCAGTTCCAGCTCACAGTTTGTCCTAGTGTTGTTGCGCAAACTCCGCCTTCACGCTTTGTTTAGAGGTACTTCGCCTTTTTCGCAGGTATTTTTTCTGTTTCAGTCGGCCCGGGCGCTCCAGCGGTTTCACTGGTTGTTTTTCCGCTGGCCGCCCCTCCTGTGCCGCGCGGAACCTTTTTGATGGCGTATTTTTGAGGGTTTGGTGTGTCCGATTTCTATATGCTTTCCCCTCTTCCCTCCCCACTCTTTCCTTTCGCACATTAATCGCTCTGCTTTTTGGTTTATTCCACCTCTTCTGTGTTGTTCCCTGTGCTCCAGCTTACGTCTCCACACTTTAGATCTTGTGCTTTCGGCATCTTTTGGTGTCCTTGCCACTTCTTCGGCATTTGGCTAGATGTTACCCGCCATCACGACCCCCGGTGTTGAAGAATGTGTCTTTGAATCTTCCTTCGTTTTTATGTCTGTGTTGTATGCCAGCGGTCTTCGCATCTTCCTAGAGAGCAGAAACGGTATTCATCTACTGCGTCAGCTGAAGAGGCGTGAGTTGCGTTCTTACCTGTCGGATCCTTCTAGTATGTCCCCAGTATCGTCTCTTGCATGGACAGCTGACCGAAATGGTGTCTTTTTCCTTGACTCGATCTATTTTTGGCCGTTGACGCCGGTCCGTATCCTACCTGTTGGTCAACCACGCTTCCAGTGTAAACTCGTAATACGTGGACTTCACCACCATGATCGCCGGCCTCTCAATGACTCCGTGTGACTGTGTGTTTTGTTGGCCATCCAGTTGGGTCTGTGATTTTCATCTAGCCGGTCTTTTCTACGTGATCTTGAAGCACCTGTTCTCCGTGCTGCATGTTGGTTCTCCAGTCGTCGATTGTGGTCTGTCATGCATATGTGCCTGTGGCTGTGATAGGACGCGCGCATCAGTGTTATAGCTGCGTCCAGAATGTCCAACTGAGACCCGTTGTTCCTGAGTTCTGTTGGTATGTCTGGTCTCAGGATCCAGTCATAGAACAGGAGGAAGAGCAGAAAGGCTGACCGATCCAGCAGGACATCCACCTCGAAACTTTCAGAACAGCTGGCCGGCGTGGCATCGTGGGCAGTGCAGTTCATGTCCTTGGTAGGTGCACCTGGATGAGGGAAATGATCTTCTCGGGGACTCCGTAATGCGCCTCAGCAGCTTCCACAGCGTCTCTCTCGTTCACAAAATGTCCGAAGGCCTCTCATAATCTATGAAGTTGATGAGAGGGGGGAGTTCCACTCCAGCGACTGCTGCTCACAATGAGGCGCAATCAGGCTGGCGATCTGATCGGCACATGACTGTGTTCCGCCGGAAGCCTGCCTCGTTGGTCTTGGAGCTGTTGGGATCGCACAGCCTCCTTCATCCTCTCCAGTAGAACCCTGGTTGAGAACCTTGCCTGACGTTGACAGTAGCATGATCCCTCGGTAGTTGATGCAGTCCCTGAGGTCTCCTTTCTTCGGCGGCTTGATGATGATTCCTTCTTTCCACTGGGCGGGTACCTCCTCCTTCTCCCAGATCTTGCTGAAGAGGCGTGTATAGCATGTTGACAGCTGTCTCAGTGTCTGCTTTGATGGCTTCTGCTGGTATCTCGTCCGGCCCTGCAGAGCCTTCCCATTTTTTTCAGAGTCGTGATGGCCTTCTTGATCTCTGCCTTTGAGGATTGAGTGTATATGTAGTTCTATGCAAAAATGATTTCTTCCATGTATTTCTTGTTTGAGGCTGGATGATGAAAAAAAGCAAACTAACTGGGCTTATTCCTTTCCCTCATATAAACAACATTTCGTTCGTTCGTTCGTTTCCCTTTCTTTGATGTCTGTCTTCCAACATACGTGTCCTCTGTGCTCTGCACATACCAGTCCTCACAGTCTCTGCTCTTCCACTCGGAACCCCCTGAAGATCCTAAAGCGAAATCTACAGTCGTGTGGTGAGCGTTCCTTCGGGGGTTGCTGTCCCAAAGGCCACTGCCTCCCACTTCACCAGACCAACCCCAAATGACCTGTTTTCAAAGCACAGTTAAAACCTCTCTTTTCAGGGAACAGTGCAGTTCCCACGGTGCCTGTACGCAATACGTTTGTAGTGTGCTGGCCGTCACATGTACATGAATGAAGGGGGAATAGTGGATAAGAGTGCGGTGAGTGGGTTTTCGGCCAAAATTGTGATGATCAAATTCTAGACATGATGACGATGATGATGATGAGATGATGATGATGATGATGATGATGATGATTATGACGATGATCACACACACACACACACACACACACACACACACACACACACACACACACACACACACACACACACACACGCATGCACGCACCCATGCATACACACATACACACACATACCTACACACGCACGCACCCACGAATCCACGCGCGCGCACACCTATACACGCACACCCCCACGCATCCACGCACACACACACACACGCACACACACACACACACACACACACACACACACACACACACACACACACACTCTCTCTCTCTCTCTCTCTCTCTCTCTCTCTGTCTCTCTCTCATTAATTGTTTCATATTACATAGCCCAGAGGCCACTTGTTTTCCTAGCAGTTTTTATGCCTATCCATGACCGGAGATGTCACTGTCAGGAAAAACGGGCTGCTTTGCCAAAATGTTGTTCAGGCACCATGCTGAAAACTGCTTTTGGTGGCGGCTGAAAAGTGTTTTGGGTGTAGTGTGCTACCCACAAAAACATCTAAAGCCAGATCTTGTCAAGCACCTTGGTGGCGGCTGAACAGTGTTGGGTGTAGTGTGTACTACCCACAAAAACATCTAAGCCAGATCCTGTCAAGCACCTTGGTGGCGGCTGAACAGTGTTTGGATGTAGTGTGCTACCCACAAAAAAACATCTAAAGCCAGATCTTGTCAAGCACCTTGGTGGCGGCTGAACAGTGTTTGGATGTAGTGTGCTACCCACAAAAACATCTAAAGCCAGATCCTGTCGAACACCTTTCTCCCCGTTTATCAAAGTGGTTTTCTATGCTTGGGTTCTAGAGGGTTGAAAGTCTAGTCAAAGTCAGAGCTCTCTTTGGTGCTGGAGGTGTTTCTTGTTCTTTCTTTCTTTTTTTTTTTTTCGCTAAAGCTTGGTGTCTGGCTGGTTGAAAGTCTAGTCAAAGTCAGAGCTCTCTTTGATGCTGGAGGTGTTTGTTTCTTTCTTTCTTTTTTTTTTTTTTTTTTTTTCGCTAAAGAAAAGA
>JADBJO010023899.1:0-25887 GCA_016801955.1 Conus betulinus | reverse complement strand
TGCTATTGCGACCTGTTGTCGCATGTCTCACGGATGACTACGCGTCAAACGCTATTTTATGTCTACCCGTCGTGCGGCGTCCCAGCATTCTAATATATTCCCAGTGCCAGATGTAAGTTTTCTGTCTCGTTTTACTCTAAGTGGACCAGTCGGTCACAGGTGCTTCAGATCCTTTGTGACTGCAGAGCCTATATTGACGTCAGAGTAGACCCTTTTAGGTTCTCATGTTGAGTCTATATTACGCTATCCATCAGTACATGTTTACAGTTCTGACTACTGCTGAGTGTGTCCCTATCCTAACGCTTCTCTATGATCGCTCATGGTTCAAGCTTCAGTCAGTGTGCAGAGGGAGATGTGGCTGCTTTACACGCTCTATTTGTGCCCATATCCAAATTGACACACCAACAATGAGCCAACAACGGTTCACTCCGCATTTCCATTTACCTGATATGTGAGGGAGGGATGAGAGGAAAAAAAGGGTGATAAAAAAAGGTAGAAAGGCATGGACTAGTTATATTTTCACCTGAAATTCTAAAGGCGGTCGTGGACAGTGGAACCTTCATATTCGGGGCATAGCCACCACTATTTGATTTAGTTGTGTAGAACAAGGGAATCATAGCCTAACAGGACCGATAACTGTTCCACGTCTTGGTACACAAAGGGGGAGAGAGAGATGCTAGCGTTTCAAGCGACAGGGGAGTCCGTCGATTCTCCATGCGGTATGGAGCACCGCTGAGTATCCGCAAACAGGGATCCGACAAATACAGCGCATGCGGGGTCATATATTGATACACAGCCCTGCGTGGGCACTCAAATGCATGAAAGATGGCATTCCCTTGCGCCCTAGGGAGATTTTTTTTTGAAGGCACATAGGGGGCCACAATTGTCGAAGGAATGGGGCGGCGTCATCGCAATCGGAGACTTGAAAAAATCATTCATAAGGAGGGAAAGTGGAGATATGAAGAGTTCTGAAAGTCTCAGAAGAAACAAAGCAAAAGATAAGGTCTGGGAAATAGGCTCAAGAATGGAAACGAATGATGGAAACGAAACACAATGTTGATGGGAACGCATTTTCACTCACACGAAAAAGACCATACACGCATAATCAGAAATAAAAACGCTAAGACAGGATCCATCTATACGGGTCAGTATAGATTATAGGTGTATAGCATTCGATCCTTGCATTTGATGTGAGAAAAGTCTCTGGGCAATGTTTCTACCTCTCTTCAACAACAGCAAGGGGTTGGTGTTAACCATATAAACTCGAAGACTTAGGATACTCTACCGGTTACAAAAAAGCATTGGATATGAAGGAGGATTAAATTGATTGCAGATATTGTTATGATTTGAAGATGGATTGTAGTCCAGAATAATCAGATCGCATCAAAAAAAAAGTGAAAGAAAAAGGAAACCGAAAGAAAAGGAAAAAAGGACGTGACACAGAAGAAGGACGGAGGAAAAGGAACCGATTTAATAACAAGAAGGAATAGAAGGGACAAAATTACATGAAATGCCACGCCTCGTCTAGCCTGCGAAAACAGAACAGAAGAAAAGCAGATGGTCAGTGTGTGGAATATCCCAGAAAAAAGTAGCTAGAACTTTATAGAAAACATTAATGAATTTCACCAACACGGAAATGAGAAAAAAAAGAACAAGTTGGAAGAGATGCACATCTTGGGACAAACAACGTGACTGCTTCTGCTGTACACGCAATCTTCAAAAGATAATAAGAACTAACATTCAGAAAAGAGAGGATGATAACGGAATTCATCTGTCCAAAGGGTATAGTGCAATACAAAAAAACTTTTTTTTTAGTCAACAGACAAATAAATAATAAATGACAGCAAAAAAGTTTATCGGAGGGAAAAAAAAAAAAATGCCAGCGAAAGAGGACAGCAGGAATATGATTTATTAAAAATTATATACATCACGCAGAGTAAAAAATGAGCAGTAGCATCAAAAAACATCAGAAGATGTCACACAATAAGAACCCATATCTAGGGAAAATAAGGGGTGCTTAATAATAAAAAAAAATTCAAAGAAAAAAACAAAGCAAGAAGAACAGGCAGATCAGAAAACAATAAAACTAATCCAGGACAAAGTATGTTGTCAAGCTCGTTGATTTTCTAAAAGTTATCAAATGGGAGGGCTGATAAGAGAAAAGATCACAAATATAGTGCTGGTGGGTGATAGCAGAAACCGGGGTGGAATCATGAACAGCGGAAAACAAAAAAACATATCACACGCGTTCTAGTGGTTGTTAAAACTGAATAAAGGCCGCAATTCCAATGCCATCAACATCAAAGAATGATGAAGCGGGTCGTCGATGCGAAAGACCGGACCTGTATCATTTAAGGGTACTAAAAATTGAAAAAAAAAAAGAAAAAAAAAAAAAAAGGGGAAAAAAAAAAAAAAAAAAAAGAAAAAGAATAATATGAAATAAAAAAAAAAAAAACAAAGACCAAAACAGAATACGTTGTGTCTCCATATGGAGCAAAGTGCAACAAAGAAAGAGACAGAATCTCCCCACTAACTTGGCAACAGGCTCCAAGACCAAACACGGGTCTAAGAGGTGGTCATCCAATGAAACTGAGGAAAACATTCCGGTGAGACAAAAAGTGAAAAATGGACGCGAAGAAGGGCAACTCAAAGACAGAGGAACAGACCTGTGTGTAAAGACGAGAGGTGTTAGGGTCATCCACACAGACAGGGCCAAGTAGAAAACGTGTGCGAGATAACCTTTAGAGCAAAAAGCGCAGCTGAAATCCAAAAAAAACGAGGGAAGGAACCCGAAACCAAAGGCAGCAGGGACATTCGAGGTAAGGGGTTCCTTGGGTGGGAAAAAGACAACAGATATTGTCCACCAAAATAACACAACACCACACAACACCGGGGCCAAAGGTTTTCAGAATTTGTAGACATCCAGCGGTCTCTTGTGTTAGTCATGGGGAAAGGAAGGCTGGACACGGCAACGCGGAGGTTGATGGGCGGGGGCGGCAAGGCGCCAAAGGGGGTTGGGAGGAGTTAGGAACCGGAGAGGGGAAAGGACTCGAGCAGGCGGCGGAGGGGGTAGAGAACAGGGTCCGGGGACACGCACACGGGGGAGGGGAGGGGAGGGGGAAGGGGAGGGGAATAAAAATCCGGGGATCTGGGAATGGACTGGGAATAAGAAAATGTGGTTATTTGGGCGGGTTTTTGTAGTTGGGTTTGGTTGTTTTGTGGTTGTTGGTATGTGGGATGTGAGAGAGGGAGGGGGAAGGGGGGGGGGGGGGTGGGGAGAGGGGGGGGAGGGCCTTCAGGGGTGTAGCCGCCCCGCGCGCGCGGGCGGGGTGGCGTGGCCGGGGTGCGCCTGGGGGGGTGGGGGGGGAAGGGGGGGAGGGGGGGAGAGAGAGAGGCCGGTTGAGCGGGTGGGGCCTGTGGGTTTAGCGGAAAAGGGGGGGGGGGGGGGGGTAGGGGGGGAGGGGGGTGGGGCGTGGGGGGCGTGGTAGAGGAGGGTGGGTGGTTGCTGTAGCGGAAAAGATTCTCACCAACGGGGCAACTGGATACGCTGGGGTTTTGTATAACGTCAGCGTCTACGACAGGTCATTATCCCTCTTTGCTCTTGGAAGAGTAATGATGATGAGGTCCACGAAAGGCGGAGATGTTCGCACCGAAAAGGGATAGAAAAAGGAGAGGAGACGACACACCGGGACAATACACGATGAAGAAGGCCACCGTAGAGAGAACAACCCCGGGGTAATTCCGGACCTAGATGGGAAGCTTTACCAACACCCCCCCCCTGCCCACGCGCACCATGCCCGGCTTGCCGGCCCTGGGAGCCCATGCATCTCACCCAGATAGATCCACGTGTGCAAGCTGGTTAGGACATGGAAAAAACAAAAGAGCCAGAAACACATAAGACAGCACACAAGGACAAACACGTGCTCTTCCTACTTGTAGCTTAACAGACTCCTGCCTAGGAAGACAAATAAAAAAAAAAAAAAAAACAAAAAAAAAAAAAAAAAAAAAAAAAAAAAGATCAGCTACCAGGCGAAAGAAGGGTAGAGGGGGGGGTGTGGGAACTGGCACTATAAAATGACAGGCACTGCGCATGCTGGACTCCTCCTCCCTCGTCCTCTAGTGGTTGGGAGGGAGGAGGAGGAGGGAGGGGGGGGAGGGGAGGGGGAGGGAGTGAGGTGTGGTCAGGGGGGGGTTGGGGGTTGCGGGGGTTGGGTTGAGGTGTAGCGTAGAGGTAACAAGAGGAGAAACGGGTGGGAGGGGTGGGTGTTGTGTGGTGGCCAATCATATACCTGGTTTTTGTTAGGTCCTGGGTGCTATGAGCTCGTTCTGTAGCCTTCTTCCTGGAATATGATGAGTGGATCAAAGCCATGAGATTTTTTGTTGACAAAGAAGGAGAAAGAGGGAGAAAAGAGGAAAGAAAAAGGGAAAGACGACGAAAAAGACCACGTAGAATAGAACAGCGCCATTTCCATCCGGGCACACTGGTTTGGTTCCTTCGTTCTCATCTGGTGGAATCCATGGAGTGTTTGAGAACGCTGGAAAAAAAACAACAGAGGTTAGGGAAGGAGAACATTAGGGCTCAGCCGTTTTTCCCCAATACAACAAACCCTCATGAGTTTTTTTTTTTTTAATTTGATATCCCCTTTCCCTCACAACACCCTTCCTTCCCAACTGTCAGTTCAGAAATATTTTGTTTTAACCCATACGTCTTTGGAAAAACAAAAAAAAAAACACAAAAAAACGTAATTTCCTTTTCTCATTACAATATTTGAAAAGTGACAATTTGGGGAATTGTGTTTTTCCTATGTGTTGTAACGTTCAATCTTTGCGCTTAAAAGAAGATCCGTTCATACCTTGAGGCCGTGGGATCTGCACGCGACGAAACGGGAACCAGATTTCGGAAACAGGCTCCATTACGGCATGTGCGTGTAAGAGAGCAAGAGCGGGGAACAGAGACCCACACACCACCAACACAACACACACACCAAGACAGAGAGAGAGAGAGAGACAGATACGAGAGAGAGGTGGAGATTGATGAGAGATGGATGAGAGGAGGTTTTTTTCCAAAACTAAAGCTGAAATGGATGCAAGTGTATGATAAAAGATTATTAATAAAAAATAAATGTTTATTTGTTACTCTCATTATCATCCTGAAAAACACACACACCACACACACAACACACACACACACAAACACACGCAGCACAAACACACGCACACACACAACACACCACCACACACACACAAGCAAGATGACGCACGCACGAAGAACTCACACCCACACACACACACAACACAACACAAACACACACACACACCCACTGCAGCCACGCTCGAACTTCTGGGACTAAACCCCTTCTTTTTTGAGAAAACCCTAAGGTCTTAGTGCTAGTCTAGTAGTCTGACAAACACAAGCCTAGCTCATAGCCCCACCCAACTCAGGTGGAATGAGAGTGAGAGTCTATTCTTGGTGATGTCCATAGCCATCACACACCCAATAAGTGGGCAAGACGAAGAGGGGGCATTCCCTTGTGGATAGTCATATCCAACACACTAGGCAGCGAGAGTCAATAGTCAATCTCCTGTGTCTTATGCCATCGGCCAACAATAAGGAGGAGAGTGGTCAAAGGTGCCTGGGTATGCTCCTAGCCAATCACAGATAAGGCAGGCGAGCACAATCCCGTGATATGTGCCTCTATCATAGCCAACACCCTACACGGCAGAGAAGAAGGGTATAATATCCTGGGTGATGCATTCAACAGCATCACAACCTAAAAGGCAGAGAGAAGAGGTCACATCTCCGGTTCAAGATCAAGCCAACACATCAAGGCAAAACAAGAAAGAGAAAAGAGAAAAACTAAAGAGGAAGAGAGACAATCTCCAGTGTATGTCACAAGGCCAAAACAACTAAAAGGAAGAAGACACTGGATATGAAAGGAACACGTTCCTGTGTATTGTAATGCTAAAGCCAAGACCACGTACAGGCAGGTAACTGATTGCAGACAATATCGTCTGTATGATCATAGCCAACCACTAAAGTAAGAGTCATATCTCCTTGGAATGCTGACAGCAAACACACTAAGACAGGAGGGGGAGAAAAGGAGGAAGGGAGAAACAGTCTTGTGTTACTGCTCAAGCAAAAACACACCAAGGCATGAGAGATCAAATTATCCTGTGTATGCTCCAGCCAACACACTAAAGGCAAGGGACAGTCTAATCTCCGGGTATAATGCTCATAGTCATACACACTAAGGGCAAAGAAAGTCAAGCTCCTGTGTGTAGGGTATGTATAAGATCAATCGCGTTTACGTGTTAATACGGTAACTGTGTGGCTTGAGGACTCTCTCTTCAATGTGGGGTGGGTGGGGGTGAAGTGTGTGTGTGTGTGTGTGTGGTGTGTGTTGTGTGTGTGTGTGTTGTGTATGGTTGGGGGCTTTCTTTGTTTGGTTTGAAAGTTGGTGCGCCATCGCGTCCTCATGCGCTGCATTGCATGCATCGACTTGGGTAGGCTTGAATTCATCAGGAAAGGTCCACAAGAACACTGAAAGTTTAAGAACCAGAGAAGAATAAGCAGAAAGCAAGAGAAAAAAAATAAAGAGGAAAAAGCAAGAGAACGGGAAGAAAAAAAAAAAGTACAAAATGAGAAAAAAAAAAGGGAGAAGAATCAATAAAGAAAGAAGGCACTTTCCGAGTGTCTTGTCTTGCAAATGACGCTGGCGCATCGCATAGACAGACTGAAAACACTGCATCTCAGATGTGTTGTCAGTTTGTCCCCGTCTCACCCCGCTCTCTCCTCGATATCCACACTATTTGACACAACACAACACACCATCTACACCACACAACAAGCACACACCACATCACACACCCTAGCACGACGCACGACGCACAAACACAAAACACACACATTATACAATTGACGGATTCGACGCCCCAATTTCATCATATACTGACGTGCGCTTTTTAAGATTACCAATGTCCTGCACACGTCAAAGGACAAGTCTGTGTAGAGCCTAGGTAGATGCTTGCATCAGGTCTGCCCCCTCTCCGGGCCCCCCCCCACCCCACTCCCTTAACGTCCCCTGTTCACCCAGTTCCGTTGCCACCATCCCAACCTCCAACCCCGTCCTCCCTACCACAACTTTCGCAAACTCCAGACACCCCCCCCACCCACCCACAACAACAACACCACACCAAACAGACCCAAAACCCCCACACACCACCCTCGCACCACAGTCCCTATCTGTTCCTGTCTACATACACCCCACTCGCACACAGCCTCTCTCGCCCTTCTACTGTGGAAGGTGTTCCCCCATGTTGTCCCATTAGACAGCTGGGACACAAAAATACCACCCCCCCGCCCGCCCCCCCCCCCCGGCTATACTCGGCCAGCTCTCTCCTATCTCTCTCTACTAAATCCCTCCCCACCCGCAAATTCTACTCTCGGCTCTGAAAGGTTTGGTTTTTTTTATCACCAGCCAGTTTCGTCCATATCTATGACCACAAAGCGACACGTACCAACGCCTCTCGGCGTAATAGGGCGCCAGCAGGACTCTCCCGTCGGTGACGCGTGAAAAGAGCGAGGAGGGTTGTCAACATGGCGCGGAGAAAAGTTGTCGATCGCCGTAGTGGAAGGCGTCATGCCGCAGCGAGCCACTGGCGATGCTATGGACTCATAAGATTAGCTCGGAGGTGGAATGGGGTCGGGCAGTTGCCATAGTTACATCGAGAGATAGATTTGTTTAAGAAAGTTTATTTTAACAAGTCTCAGTATATTAACGTAACTGTCCTCCTAGGGAAAATGTACAAAAAAAAGTGATGCGTTGATTTTTTTTTTTTCAGGCCGCATTTTGTGTTGTTTTGAGTTATCCACGTGTGTTGTGTCTAGGTGTCATGTCATACAGAAACTACACCCGATAACTGCCCACAACGGCATCGCCGGACACCGTTGGAGCTTGAACAGAGCGCGAGGGAGAGACGCGACGAGGGAGAGGAGGGTCGAATTTGGCATTCAATTTCGCGGAGGAGAGCCACGAGCGAGTGGAGGGGAGGACTGGATAGAATCTGAGAGGGGAGGGAGAGGTTAGTTGAGTTGGATGATGTTGGTATGATCGATGGTTTGATTGGTTTTTGAGAGAATTGAGAAGGAGTTTTAAATAGGGGTTTTAGAAGGCAGATTAGGAAGGAGAAGAGAAGAGAGCGGACAGACAAGAAAGACACAGACCACGAGGGAGTAGAGACAGATAGAGACAGAAAGAGAGAGACAGACAGAGAGACAGCTGGAGATAGAGAGACAGAAAGAGAGACAGGCAGAATACAGAAAGGGACACAAGAGAGAAAGTACAGACAGCCAGAGAAAGAGACAGATACAGACTTGGAGCGGATGAGGAGGATAACGAGGTATGAGCGGAAGGACGAATGAAGAGAGAGGGAGAGGAGAGAGGGGAGTTCCGAAGGAGGAGGAGAGATGAGACAGAACGAGAGGCACAACACACGGCACCCCCTTTCACCTCCCCACCTCATCCCCACACCCCACCTTCGCATGGCTGGGATAACTCACGTACCATCCTTTTATCCATTATACTCACCATACCTCCACGCCATAGCCGCCCGCCCTCATCTTCGGAGACCTTTTTTCTTTTTACACACACACTATCACACCCACACACACACACACCCACCCACAGAGAGACTCCACGTATCCACGAACACAACCCTTGCCCCAGTCCCATCCAGTTTACAGAGCCAGGATATCTAGCCGTTAAAGACACTCTCTCTCGTTCTAATCCTCCTGTTAGACAGCACTTCATCTCGTTTCCTCCCTATCTCTAGCTCTACGTTCTCCACCTCTACTGCTACGGTCCTGTCTCTTTCCATTCTCTTTCTTCTCTCCTTTTATTTTTTCTGAGAATGTTACTGGGTACAACGCTACTCGCTTTGGATAAAAAAGTCACAATGAATTGTGTGCTCTGTCTCCTCTGAAGAGGATCAGTCGAATGGAGTGGGTTGTGTGTTGTTTGTTGTTTGTTTTTTTTCTGGTTATAATTTGGCGAGTGTCCTGCATTATTATTGATCCACCGTATTTTGCAGCATAAGGACTATGGAAATGTCTATAACTCGAAAACACCCATGAGGTGGTTCGTTATTTTTCTTGGTAGCCTGATATCATCAGAGAAAGAAGAACAATGATTCGCCTGTTTACGTTCTGTGTTAGTCTTTATATAAAAACGCTTGTTCAAGTCCAAAGGGAAAACATTGACTCTCATGACTGCGATGTCAATTTGTAAGTGTAAAAGGACTTTTTCTGACCCTCGCTGCCAGCATGCATAACATGTTCATTTAGTCTGCAAAGTAATGTTATCGCCCTGTGCATTTGGACTACGAACCTTGAATGAACAGAATCATCTGAATCTTAATCTTCCTCCTCCCCTCCCGCTCCTCACTCGCTCTCCTCCCTTTCAGTCTCCCTGCCGCCGGCCTCCCTCCACACTCCCTATGTACTCCCGATGTCCCTCCCCCCATCCTCTATGCTGCGTCCCCCCCTCCTCCTCATCTCTCCCTCTCAAATTCCCAGATCGCCCGACTCGCAACCACGTCCGACCCTCTCATCTCCTACTTTTCCACCCCCCCCTTCCTGCACCTTCCCTATCTCCCTTTATCCCCCTACTTTCTCCCCCCCCCTTCCTCATACCCTCTCTCCCCCCCCCCCACCCCCACCACCCCCCCCCCTCTCTTGTACCGTCGCCTATCTGATCTCTCTATCTCTCCTCGCAATCTCCTCAGCTCCACTCCCACCCTCATCTGACTCTCAGGTCTTTCTCCTCCTTTTCTCCCTTCCCATCAGGGGCCGCTCCCCCACCCTCCCACCCCCCCACCCGATCTTATCTCCCTCTCTCTTTCTCGCACTGTCCAAAATAGGCCGCTTCCAACCCCGGCATCACCCCGCCGCCCCCTACCCCCCTCCCACGCCACCCGCCCCTCTGCTCTCTCACATCTCCTGATTCCCCACTGCCAGCCAACTGAATGCCAGGCGTCAGTTGGTGGGTCTTGGGACTCGCCGTACCGGCAGTAATAACGAGAGCGGCCGGATGAAGAGCCTGCAACAAGGCAATGAACGAGCGAACAAATACGCAGCTGAAAGGAATGATGATCGACGCATCATGCTTTCCTCAACCGGATTCTTCACGAGTCAAGGAAGGTTTTTCACTACACGCAGTCGAAAACACCGCAGGCTGAAAGGGGACCTGACGTGCGAGTAGGGTGGGGGGTGGGTGGTGGGTTGAGGGAGTGACAGGAACGTTGTTTAAAAGAAAAGGTAAAACATAAGACAAAACACCCGCAAAAAGCACGCGCCGCACACATTCATCGCACGCATCACGTCTACGTACTGCAACGCAACACGCAACAAACGCACACACACCAACACAGAGACACACATACCAGAGCGCGCGCTTTACACAACACAATGCGAAAACACACAGGACAGACAGACCAGATAGACAAAAAGACAGACACCCGACCGATGACTTTCACAGGACACACACTTCACAATCGTTTCACTCCCTATGCCCCTTTCTTCTCCCATCCCCTCCCTCCCCCCCCCCCCCCCCCCCCCAAGCACCAGAACCCCCGCGTATTCTTCCCTAAGATCACCGCTGACAAAAACCGCAGACGACCATACCTACCTTCACGTTTTTCCGGTGCCTTCTGTTTGATGGTCTTCTCTGAGGGCGTCGCTAGCTAGCACCTCCCAGATAACCCTCCTGCAGAGAACTTGAATAAGCTTGTTGCAGTATGTCTTCCTCGCATTGTTGGTGCTGTTAAAGAAATGTGCCACGATGAACAAGACACCAAAGCCCGCACCTCAACTTTTTTACCTTTCACAACACTTTAGCACTACTACTTGTAATTATTTTTGCGTTCTCTGAAAAACGATTCAGATTGTTTGTTTGTTTGTCATTGTTTGTTTGTTTTTTCCGTTTTGAATGGCGCCTTGTCGAAACTTCTAGTATTTTTCGTATCCGCCGAGAACTGAACCTAGTTATACGGAAAAGTTTTTCTTTCTTTTGGTTTTGTTTTTTGTTCTTTCTAAAGAGGAAGTTGGACCAGATGCAGATGTTTGCACCCCAAAGAACGCACTTGCATGAAAAAAGACAGATGTTTGCACCCCACAATGAGAGCTGGGGACAAGAACTTGCATGTAAAATCTTACATTTTATTGTTGTTACAAGCAGTGTATAGACCAGATTTTTCGTCCCAAAAGTAACAAGTCAAGGTTTGTTCTTCTTTTTCAAGCAGGTGTAAAAAAAAAAAAGATTTCATTCCCAAGAACAGTGTATTGGCGGATTGATCTTACTTTCCAACGACGTACGGGGAAAATTCTTCGGCCAAAAGGAAGAATAGAAAGCTTTGATAGTCCCCAGAGGGGATGCTGCCATACAACAAGAATGCTAGGAGAGATACAAACGACGTTTCATTCCTTTTCACTACTACCCAAACATATGAAACGGATGTTTTCCTTCAAGAAGGACACAAAGGAAGCGGAAAACTGATAAATAATTCGATGCCAAAAGAAGAAAGAAGAGAAAAATATATATTTATCAGAGAGATATGAAGAGCTAGGCTGGGCCCTGATTACGAATTTTCTTGCTTTAGGAAAGAAGTACAAACTAGGAAAGAGATAATTGAAATATGAAGACTCTGCGTTCCAATGGGTTGTTGTCGTACCCTTGGCTAAAAAGAGCGACTCCAGGGATCATCCACACAGTCCAAAAGCGCCGAAGCACCTTGAACACTATGGTACAAGTCACCAGCTGGGGGATGAAGAAACATTACGGTGATGTGACCGTTTTTTTGATTATCCCACCCACATGCGCACTGGTGCAGCCTCTCATGCTCCGACTTTCGGGTGGATTTTGGAGACTGATAATGTTATGCTAGTATGTCTTGTCCAACGATACTTGAGGACAATTTCCCCGAGCAACGCATAACAATCACTTGTGATGTCCTTAACAATACCACATTACCCCATCGCGACAAAAAAAGGTATGGGGGGAACGGGTGTGGTTGAAGATGAAAAGTTAAGAATCCCCAGAAGGCAGATATTGAAAAGAGAATTTTCATCTCTGTAACAATCATAAAAAAACATAAAAAAAAAAAAAAACACAAGCGGTAATACCCAAAACAACAAACAAACAAATCGTTCCTACTCCCCTCCGCCCCTCTTTATTTATTTCGAGCCTTCTACCGGACAATGCGAACCTAGAGACGTGCAGACGCGTCGTGGTGTAGTGTGGGTAACAGGCAGAGCTGAAGAAAGTCACGATCATCACAGAAAGAATTATAACCTGTCACTGTTTGAACATGCGAAACTCTGGCCACAAACACAGCAGCGTCATGGGAGATGCTGATGGGGGGGGCGAGGTAGCCCCTACACGAAGGAATTATAGCTTAGCTGGCTATCAACGCAAACAACAAACCTCTCTCCCCGCTGCCTGCTTTTTCGTGTTCAAGCCCGCTAAAAAATACAAAAAACAGTCAGCATTTCCAATATAAACAAACTTAAACAACTAAAAAAACACCCAAAACCACCCCCCAAGTCCTTGTGTCTAGGAACCGGAATTAATCAAAAGACCAGAAATGTTTAAATCTCCTGGATATCCAACAATTGAATTAAGGGGAGTCAATAAGGGGACGGACATACACAGAAGAGATAGAAATTACGGAAGATTCACAGAAAGAAATGAACAGGAAAAATAAAGATAATAAAAAAAGGAATCACACGAAAAAAAGAATATGAGAATAGGTAGAAAAAAACAGAGAAAAAGAAATAAAGAACCTAATAAAAGGAAAGAGTGGTTTACAGTCACAAAAATGAAAGTGGGTGGTGGCCATTATCATGATCATGAAACTCTATGTCGGGATCACATGCCCAAAGCAATGCTTTGCCAAGTCATTGGGGTGATGTCTTCTTATGTCTGGTTGGTTAAAAAAAACGGGGTTCTCTCTGCAAACTAACATGGAGCATGACACGACGCCACGCGCCGCGGCGCGCTCGGCGCAGGCGCAACAGCACCCACACACACACACAAGCAATCTCGTGCCACGCATCTAGCTTTCGCCCCCCCCCCCCCCCACCTCACCCCCCCCCCGCCCCCCCAACCCCACCTCTTTGTACAATCCCCCACCCAGTTCTCCCAATCTGACAACAAAACATAAACGCACGCACCCCCCCATATCCCGCACAGAAATCCACTCTGCATGGCAAGCACACCCGACCGAACGTGCAAGCAACATTTTGAGCATCCCCAGTGGACCCACTTTGGATAAAAGCAGGGGGAACCAAACGCACAAATATACCGAAGTTCAGATAAGATGATTATTGCTTAAATCTGGTATTCAACGAGATTCCATCGATCGTGCTCAGTTCAAAGCAATCACTACATCATCCGCTTCCCCTCGTGTGCAAGTGTACTTAAGAGAGAGAAGAGAGAGAGAGAGAGAGAGAGAGAAGAGAAGACCATAGCGACAGAGAGAAGAGAGCACAAATGACAAGCCAGAGATTCAGTTTAATTTGCTTGATTGATGGATAATTACTTTATTTATTTCAGCCATAAACTCAACAACAAGATACAAAATATGCTTTCCTTTCCATTTGGCCCTTGTCCCTATAAAGACTAAAAATAAGAACTTATTTACACGACATATGATCGAATCATAACCGCGAATAATTCGTATATTATTATATTTGCATAGAAAAAACAAACACACACAAGCACACAGCAGCGGAAGTGTTTGGTCACACCACCAACGCCGCACAGCACAACGCACACCCATACAACACAACGCACAAAGACAGACAGACAAACAAGAAGAGAGGAGATAGGAGAGATATAGAGAGATCAGAGAGAGATAGAGCATAAGAGAGAGAAGAGGTGGAAGCTGATCAAATAGGTTTGCCCCCCTGTCTATGATATGAATATGTGTAGGATACGCTCCCCCCACCTACATCTAATTTGTTTTGGCTCTTGACGGTTATTTTATGTGCATATTCCACCAACATAAACATGTATATTAAAATAATATAGAAATGGTGAAAACCAAGGTGAATCAATACAATTAACCTTTCCATGTTATATTAAAAATGACTTGTGAGAGAAGTGATTGCATCCATGACAAAAGAACGGAAAAGTTAAGAAAGAGAAAAAATAAAGAGTGATATGAAGAAGGAGTATAAAACTTGGCTCAACTAATAAAAACTCAAATTTTGTCTGCAATGGAAATATCGCGAGATCTAAGCATGACGTGCAGAGAGTATTTAGTAAAATGCTCAAAAGAACGGAACAAAAAAGTGCAAAAAGAAACAAAGAAAAGAATGAATAATGAAGAAAGGAGCAATAAAACTGGCTCAACTAATAAAACACTCAAAATTTGTCTGCAATGGAAATATTCGAAGATCTAAGCTATGGTTAGAGACAAAAAACTCACACAATAGTACAGGCTGAGATAAGTTGTAGAGTTGAATTGGACAACTCAAAACACTCCTTCACAAAATACAAACCAGACAGAGAAAAAACAACAACAACAACAACAACGGCGACAAAAACAAATATACAAATACAGGAAACGATGAAACGACCAAATGGATGACTGAATCAAATCAAAAACAGTCTTTTTACAAAAAGAAACAAACCCACAAGCAACTAAATAAACCAGAAAAAGAAGTGAGTAAAATCCTCTAAAAAGACAAAAAAAACCCAACAAAAACAAAACAAAAAAAATCGAATGAATAATGAAGATCCTGGTGTGTTTGAGGTCACGGAAAAAAAAAAAACAATGATAATTAAAGTTAGTGACAACGAAAATCGTAATAATATGAACGATCATGAAATAGAAGGGAAAAATAACGAAAAAAAAAAAAAAAATAAAAACTGTGGAAAAATGCCAGATGATAGCAAATCTTTCATTGATTATTTTTTGAACAACACTGATTCCCTCACTGACAGCCGGCTAGCCAGCCAGTCAGTAAGCCAGCCAGCCAGCCAGCCAGCCACACACACACACACACACACACACACACACACACACACACACACACACACACACACATGAGCGCGCGCACGCACGCACACACACAAGCCAAACACATAGTTAGGCAACGGCGACTGCATTAAAACAGTAATCTTAGTGTGAAAACAAAAACAACGTATACTGTTCTCTCCCAATGATGATCTCTCTCTTTCAGAAACGGCAAAACATTTTCTTGCTCTGACCAACCAGCGTTACATTTTCCCAATAACCGACGAATTTTGTTGAAACATTAGAAAGTAACAGCAACTAACCGACGAATTTTGCTGAAACATTAGAAAGTAACAACAACAACTAACCGACGAATTCTGCTGAAACACTAGAAATTAACCACAACATACATGAAAAAAAAATCATTATTCTGACTGTTATCCATGAAATGCAAGTAGAACGATTGTCAGATATATTTGTCATGAGTCTAGAACTCTGGCACAGTACTGGAGAGAAGACGTGGTGGTGGGGAAAGAGAGTGGAGGAAGTACCTCAACAACAAAATCACTTAAAAAAAAAAAAAAAAAAATAATGAATATCAATTATCAATTTCTTTTCAACCAATATTTCGTCGCTTACAAGCATACAAAAACTAACTTCCTATCCTTTTTAGGAAGCGAAGCCATGTTCAAATTGTGCCGACACGCTAACAACGACGACGTCACTATCGCAAAGCATGGCATGGCTACACACCAATCATGACGTCACTATGGTGAGCACGAACAACGCAACAAGGTTACAGTCAGCAAGGTGGCATTGAAAAGGAGATTTCAAAACATTCGCACCCCCCCCCCCCCCCCCCCCTCACTAACACAGGGCAGCTTAGACACAAACAGCAAAGGAACAGTAAAAAAAAACAACATCAATTTCGACAAAATGACCAATATCTTAAAAGAAGGCAAGAATGTGAGCTTGCAATTTTCTCGCCAACAATATGTGACTTTGTTTTTTTTTTTTTTTTTTTTTTTTTGTAGGATGAGTTGAGTGTGTATTGCATTAACGCATTTGATTCTGGAATCAAGGTATCCAGTTTCTTTTGTTCCTTTTGAATAGTACATGTTATAAATAAAGATAAAAAAAAATACAATCATTTTGTTTCACTTCTTTTCTGCAAACAAACTGGAACAAAATTAACCATGACATCGTAACATGAAACAAATATCGGTCCAAACAAGTTGTTCATTGCTAAAGCTCTTGTTCCAAATAAAAAAAAAATCAACACATCTTTTTCGATTTTCAAGTTTGTCCAAAAGTGTGTTTTCTGTCCAGCCAGAAACAAACTGCATTGATTCAACGCTGATAGTCATCATGGCCGATACTTAATTGGAATGAACGAGCTTTAAGAGTAGTCTTTTTTGACACTGTGAAACAACGGTGAATTCGTCACCAATTACATTCCTTGTCCTCTCTCTCCTGCCTGTCCCACACGACCAGTCTCAGTTTTCCCTGTCTTCACTGTCACGTGGGCCTGTCCTGGACTGAAGCTTTGCCTATCGTGCACATCGGCCTGTTGGATCCCCTGTCACTGAAGTTCCAATAATTAAGGCTGGCTGCTCGTGCATTTGACATTTTATGTCATTCCATTGTGTGTGTGTGTGTGTGTGTGTGTGTGTGTTACTGATAGGCCGACTTGAGCGGCGTTATGACGTATTTGATCCAAATGACGACACGCGGGCTTCCTTTCCTGTCTGTTTCAGTATCACATAATTAAGCTGACCTCCACTGATAGTTTGATGATTGCTGTAACCGGAGAGTTGTGCGCATTGGATGAACGTCTCTAAAATAGCAGTGACAGTCTTCTTGCCTGGTTTTCATTCGCCATACTGACTTAGTTCGATTCCCCCCCCCCCCCCCCCCCCAAAAAAAAAAAAAAAAAAAAAAAATCATAAAATAAAATAAAATAGAATAAAGGATAAAAAGAGTTCCTTCCTTTTGATGTTTGTGCGTCACACTGACCTGATTTATCTCGGAAAATTACCGTCTGTTTCCGCTGGATGCTTTGAGAGTAGCACTGACGTAATTATATCTCTAAATTAGCTAAACCGACTTCTATTAACTGAACTTTCTTGCGCGTCAAACTGCTTGCTTGATTCTGTCTCAAATGACAGTCTAAGGAGAAAAGTCTGCAAACTTGGAACACCTAAGCGAAGGATCAATGCATAGAAAAAAGAACAGTCTGGAATAACTTCATGTCCGATTTTATGGAAAGTTCAAGGCAGCATTAAAATTAGGAGAAATAAGAATGTAAGCCCTCATTGATCAAAATTTGTTCCGAGGTCGGGCAATTCGGGTTAGCAGGAGGTTTAACATGGAAACCCGTTTTATATCATCTGCATCAGCGTCGTTGAATTTTTGCTGACATCACAGCGTACTGTAAGCGTTGGAACACAATGATTCTTAAGAGCATATACAATATACCATGCAATGGGCATTGTAGCTTTATTGCAGAAAAGATCAGTTAAAAAGAAAACAGATCCATTTTTCAACCAACTAATAGTGCCGATATGGGCCTAAACGAATGTCTTATTAGGGAAGGAATTCACGTAGGCTGTATTTATGTATCTCTCCTTAACACAGGCACGTAAAACCAAACGAATCGATCACCCTAAGGTGAATCATGAATGTGAAGCGGCAAACCAGCCAGTAATGTATAATCTATGGTGAATGAAAAACGTGAATCGGCATATATAAGGGAGCCCTACTTGTATTAACAGTTCTACTCATCTTCATTCAAAAACTAGGCGAGTATCTTCAGAAATTTTACGCGTAAACAGAAATATCAAAACGTTAGCGCTAATCATAGAAGAAAAAAAATACATGAATAGATGAATTGAAAAAAAAAAGATGAATTAAACAAGCTAGGTGGACATAAGCGAGGTCAAAGAAAGTTGGTGAGGACAAAGTCCAACCTTGTCTGACTATTTACTGTTTCAGTTCGTCAGCTGGCTGCTTAGTAAGTTAGTCAAAGCCGATGAGTGGTTGTGGTTACTATCATCATTGATGTCATTATTTCGTCAATTTTTTTTTCTTAATCGATTTGATTTAATTAGTTAGTTATAAAGTCCATGCCAGTGCGATGTTTTCAAATTTTCTGTCAACTGCTGTGAACGTTACTTGAGTGTGTGCGCCACATTCTCATGCAAATGCAATACAAAGACGACATTCGACACGTTTGCGCATCCATAACACAAGAAAGCCAAGCATCACAAAAGAAGGAGGAATCGGTTGTCAAGCCTGTTCTGCTTTGCAGCCAAATCAACGTGCACAATGCTGCTAAGAAACTAGAGAAAATGAAAGAAAATGCTGATAAAGGAATAGTAAAAAAGAAAACAAAAAATGGTGTCGGAAAAGGAAAGAGGAAAAAAAATGACGATGAAAGCAACGAAAAAAGAGAAAAAATGGAATTGAAAATTAAAAAAAAAGGGAATCAAACAAAATAACGAAGAAAGAAAAAAAAGAATTCAAAAAGACCAAAAAAAGAAAATCAAGATGGCGGTTCATTACCTAAGACCCCCTGTGGACCTAGAACGGACAAAAAATGAAGTAAATAAATAAATGAATAAAGAAAAATACAGACATGAGTAAATAAATAAATGAATAAATAAATAATGATAAATAAATAAATAAGCATGAAGCCTATTTTTTTTGTTGTTTTCTTTCCACTACCAACCACGTGCTCGCATCACCCGCTACTCCCATTCAGCCCACAGACCAGACCGGCACAACTGACCATAAGCCCAAGGCAAACCACACCCCCACCCACCCCACCCCCCCGCCACCCTCAAGCCAACACGTCGACTTACCTGTTGATGGCACTGAAAACAGGTACGTTGGTGACCCCCCCACACACACACAGGTGAGAGAATTAGTAATAGTCAACGGAATTGATGTCATAATCATATCCTTTCCCTTAAATATAACCATGCTGACAACAGCAGCAACAACAACAACAACAGTTGCAGCGGGGGGCGGCGGTAGCAGCAACAGCAGCAGCAGCAGCTGCAGGAGCAGCATGAACGAGCAGTTACATACATTTGTCCAAAGGACGGGTATTTGTGCACTCTGATTTTGTCATGACTTGACTTACCTAATTCCCTGCTCTTTTTCTCCTTCCACTCTTTCTGCACTCCTCCCCCCCTCCCCCCCCCCCCCCCCCCCACACCACACACACACACACACATTAATAGCATCATATAAATCTACAATGCACATCTTCAACCCCCCCCCCCCCCTCCCCCCCCTTTTTCCTCTCACAACCTCTCCTAACGTCTGTCTGACTGACTTTGTGGCATGCTGACACGAACTAAGACGCCATTCTGACGACAACGTCATAGAGAAATCGACGTGACTGTAGCGAAGCATCGTCACGGAGAACTCTGCCCCAACGCTTTCTTACTGATCGAGTCGCGAGACTCGCGAAGCCAACACTTTCTTGTTGATCGAGTCGTGAGACTCGTGACCCAACGATTTCTTGTTGATCGAGTCGTGACACTCGTGAAGCAACGCTTTCTTACTGATCGAGTCGTGAGACTCGTGACCCAACGCTTTCTTGTTGATCGAGTCGTGACACTCGTGAAGCAACGCTTTCTTACTGATCGAGTCGTGAGACTCGTGACCCAACGCTTTCTTGTTGATCGAGTCGTGAGACTCGTGACCCAACGCTTTCTTGTTGATCGAGTCGTGAGACTCGTGACCCAACGCTTTCTTGTTGATCGAGTCGTGACACTCGTGAAGCAACGCTTTCTTTACTGATCGAGTCGTGAGACTCGTGACCCAACGCTTTCTTGTTGGTCGAGTCGTGACACTCGTGACCCAACGCTTTCTTGTTGATCGAGTCGTGACACTCGTGACCCAACGCTTTCTAACTGATCGAGTCGTGAGACTCGTGACCCAACGCTTTCTAACTGATCGAGTCGTGAGACTCGTGACCCAACGCTTTCTAACTGATCGAGTCGTGAGACTCGTGACCCAACGCTTTCTAACTGATCGAGTCGTGAGACTCGTGACCCAACGCTTTCTAACTGACCGAGTCGTGAGACTGGAGAACGGCCCGAACACACCCTTTGCCACGCATGCCACTGCAAAGGACGATGGCAGTAGCGACACACACCTGCTCGTTTCGTGAACTCGTGCGTGTCACGCACGTGGTGGACCCCGTTTGTTCACGCATCACATTACAAGCTGAAGACCTCCAAGACCTAAGAGACTGTGCTGAGTCACACTGCACATGTTGACAGGTCCTGCCTCCTTCCAGACGACTAACCACCACCACCACCACCACCACCCTCCCCTCTCCGTAGTCAATTCCACCGGCAGTCATGGTCCTCTGACAGGCTGTCAATCAGAAGCACGACGGTTAGCCTAACCCTCTAAAAGGGGAGATCAAGCCCAACAAATTCACAGACCCACCGCTGGCTTTAAGACTGAAAGCATTCAATCTCAGCGTGGAAGACTCAACAGCAGTGTATGCTGGAGAGGGAAGTGTTTCTTTTTCCTGCGCTGAGATCCTGCGTCAAGCTTCACAGAGTGTCGTAGAAGAAAAGTAAGCTGAATCTAGTTTTCTAAGTCCCGAGGCTATGTATTGTCTGTATTGGTGCTAACACGATAACATTATGCCCACATTTGATAAAAAATCAGTCACGATGATTCATGAATAGTGTTCATGATCTAAATGCTTAACAGTAGGTGAACCTAATTCACATGGGCGCTAGGATTAAGTGCATTCCAGTACTGAATTACATCATCTGTGTATCTGAAAACTTTAAAGAGTTATCATTCTTCAGTTTTTCTTTCCCCCCTACAATTCTGACTGTCTCACATCACTTAAAATCCACTCAAAACCTGAGAGAAAAACTAGAGTGGGCACAGAAAGTGAAAGCGATACATGTATGTTAAATTCACTTATGCCAAAGGCAAGTGTGAGGCATCATCAAGATGGACTCCCAGCCAGTCATCTACAAGTCAGGTTCTGTAACCTCTGCAGACCCCGGGATGCTATCGTCCACACACGACTGGCCCAGCACAGGACCAGCAACCCATGGATGCTACTATAAGGCCACGCGGCTAACCAGCAGGCCTACATTTCATGGTGATGTCAGCAAACAGGGAAGATCTGGGCATCTCTCCTCCCTCTGGGCAACACCAGACCAGTCTTGGTTCTCGTGTACCCATTAGACTCCAATCAAGATCAACAGAACGTTCCCTCTCCTCATGATGACATACAGTGGGGAAAAGGCCAGCCTGAATAAGACCTAAGAGGTCGAAACCTGTCGTATTTGTTGTTTTGTGATTTGCTCGTCCATGTTAACGGGCAGAGTTACTTTAAATTCCTTTTCAAATTTGTTCACGCATACGCTTCATGTTGGAACCTTTTTCTAATTCTGTCTGTTACTCAGAGCGCAAGCACTCTCAAGTGCATAAGCCTGTGTTAAAATTACACTTAGCCATTCTTGAGTATTTCTTAGCAGTCCCAAGAAAAAAGAAGTTTCAATGATTAGTACTGGAAAGTTGCTTATCCCAAACTCCAGTAAGAGAGAGGTGGGAGTTTGGATTCTGATATTAAGAAAAGCTGCTCTATAATTTTTCACAGAGAAAACGCTCCGAGTTCTTCCCCCTAGAGGATCACACCTTCCACCCCTACTCCCCACACTCGTAGAGCCTGCAATGGAGGAGGAAACTCTTCAGAGAGCTAGGCACCTCCTTCTCTGAAGACCTGTCCACTAGGAAGAAAGCTGAGAGATTTGCAAGGACAGCTTTATAGCAGAGGGTCTTTAGGATTAACTCCCCCTTCCCTCTTCCCCCCATCCCTACCCCCTCTAGATAAGCGTTTCAGCGCTTGACCTAATCCCGTTACTCGCCAAAATATGTTTCGTTTGTAAATACAAATACGAAAAACGTACCTACCATCAGTTCAAATCTTTATCGTGTTTCTGAAAGCCAGACATGGAAATAGAAAAGGTATGCTGCTCGTCTTGACCTGCCCCAAACGAAACTCTTGTAGCGCAATGGCTTGCATACTTGCCTTTAATGAGTAAAAACATCATCTGTTTACCACAGCATACAAAAAAGCTAATGGCAACGGCCAACTGGTTTTTTGATTTGTTTTGTTTTATTTTGTCTGTTTTGTTTTTGTTTGTTGTTGTTACTTTTGTTTTTTTTCTTTTCCAAACTTCAGAGTCGTTTCTTTCTTGTAAATCTTAAAAAAACTTCTTTCATGTCTTTAGTAGTTATATTTTCGCTCATAAATATTTGTAATCTAGTGTACAAACAATTGTGATTAATTGTTAATGGTTTTATGTCGTATCATTTCGGTACTTTTAATCGAAAAGAAATCGGTTTTGTGTTTTCATCTTCCATTTTCATGTTTTTTAAGTTTGAAAAATATAAAGCATTATTTGAAAAGCGAAAAGCGTTTCAGCCCTTAAATACCTTAGGGAAAACCCTTAACGTATCCATCAGACCCCCTTTTTGGCTGCTGTCAGGGTAACTGTGACGCGTGCCCAGAGTGTATTATATATATAGTATACCCCTGAACCAGAGTTTCCCATGCCTAAAACAGGAAGACATTTTCCACCCTCGATTTGTTAAACACCAGGGGTCTTCAACAGACACACGCCCGTCTCTCCAGGGCTTTTGGCTGGAGCAGCCGAGACAGTAAGCAACTGTATTCTTAAGACACCACTGATTTTATTCCCGGGTCGAAAGGCGAAAAACACCAGGTTTTGCGTCGATCCTCTTTGAATTCTTCCGCCATACTTTTCCTCTTTATTTGCCAAAATTTTGTCGTCAGAATGTTACTTGTTGTTTATGTTATTTTTGGTTTCTTGCTCTTCCGCTTCTGGCATCGGCATCCGAAAAAAAAAAACTTCAGGAATCTACAAGGATTTAAAAAGTACGATGGTGACGCTGGGAATGACAAACGATGCACAAACACCAACACCACCACCCACCATAGCATCCCCCCAAACAACCAACCCACCTCCGTTCACAATTCACACATCATAATCATAACCATCACCTCATCCATCATCACCCTATCACCACTACCACCACCAACATGACAGCAGACACCTTACCCACAATTACTATCAAAAGCAAAATCAAATTTAAATAAAAAAATGGTAACTAAATAATATAAATCTCATATACAACAACAAACAAACGCATACTGTGGCACCACCACCTGTAACAACGAGTCCGCCACCCCAGAATGGCCGGCAGTCGTCCGCATTTCTAAACAGAATCCAGATCAGTTCGGATGAATAAAAAAAAAAAGACACACTAAAACACATAACCATGTGAAGACCGGGTACTGACATTTTAAACACAGCACAAAAGAAAATCGAAGGCAAAGCTGAAGAGAACGAAACCACACAACCCCCCATGGGTCAAGCAGGGAAATACAGACATGGATTGGGGGATTCAACCTAATCATTTCCATTCGGCTTGGGCAAGTTGAATTTAAATGACATGTCTCACAATCGAACGGAAGAAATCATCCGATGGTATTTTCATTTCAGGGAAGTCCAAAAAAAAGAGATAACTTAAAGGCGTATTTCCCATTTCAAAATGGTAAAAAAGCTTAACGGAATAGAAATCATTACTTAAGCACGATCTCTGAGGAACACAAAGGGTATTTCCCATTCAAAATGGAAAAAAAAAAAAGCCTAAGGCATAGAAATCATTTCGATTAAGCACGATCTCGAGGAAAAAAAACGAGGAGAAAATTACCCCATGGAAACCATTCTCTAGCATGATGCATATCAGCCCCTGAACCAAATTTTCCCGGCACACTGTAAGGTCATTCCCGGGTGAGGGGGGTGGGGGCGGGGGGGGGGGGGGGGGGGTGGGGGGGAGACAAACGGAAAAAAAAAATCAAAGAGTGCGTTGTCATTTGTCGTTTGATGTATATGATACTGCACGTGGTGTGTCCATCCTCGCCACCTGTTTCTGTTTTCCCTTTGGGTTTTACAGTTCGTGTATTCGAAAACATTTTGAGTGTTGAAGTCGGATTTGAGTTTTTCCAGTGGGAAAGAGGGTCCGCGATGCGTCTGGATTTTCTGGTTAGAAATAACGTTGGTGTTTGATTGCTGAGCTGGAATGGATTGAATGAATGAACGACTGAGGGTTTATCATTATGGGATGCTGTTAAACGTCCACACCTGAGTCTGATCCTCAAAAGTGGCCCACATACAAACTCCCCCATCCTACCCTCTATTCCTATCCACCTTCTCGGCCCCACCGGCCACCACCAACAATGGCTGCAACGTCTTCCAAAGCTACCAATAAATATCATGTCCGAGTTTATGTCCATCTAGAATACCAATCGGACGTGGAACCTGAAATAACAAACCTGAATCATTTTCCCATTGTCAATCTCATCGCGCACTTTGCCCCCCCCCCCCCCCCCCCTTTTTTTTAATGTATCCCCCACCCACTCCGCTGTTACCGTAAGTCTATCATTCAACCTTCCATGTGGTAACCATGTCGTTTCCCTGCATACCTCACGTACCTCAACCCCCCCATCCCCATGCCCCTGAACTCTGGACTACTTGAAGACGAAGGCCACCAGAGCACAGATGGACGACTGTAGCGAGTCCAGAAGGGTTCACAGGTCTCGGCAGTAAGAACCCGGATGGAGAACCACGCCAAGGTCGACTATCTGCCATCATCCGGAGCCACGTTCGTCGTCATCATCATCCTCATCATCCATTATCATCATCGTCATCATCATCATCATAATCAACCTCATCATCAACATCATCCTCAAACATTTCATCGTCGGTCGTCTACATCAGCGTTGTCATCAATCATCATTCTCATCGTCGTCGTCGTCCTTCATCATCAAAACGTAGTCCGTCGTCGTTTGTCATCGTCGTCGTCATCATCACCATCATCATATCATAATCGTTATTACGAGTCATCGTCGTTACATCGCTGTCATATCAATCATTCGTGTGTCAATCGTTGGCTACACCATCACCATGATCATTCGTCGTCGTCAATCGTCGTTACATCATCATCAAAATCAACAGCATCAACATCCTCCTCCTCACTATACCATTCATCATTATCGTCACCATCATCGTCATCATCCAATTGTCCATTCATAGGCAGACCTTTGCAGCACGCAGAGTACTAGAAGCAATCAGTAAAAGCAGAAAACATCTGCACAACTCTTCCACTATTTACATCATTTATCATGAAACGGTTCAGCACAACAAACCACCCAAGCAGCAAACAGCAGCAGTAACTTAATGTAATATGTCACTCAGGTCCACAGTGGCCCTTCATGAGGAGAGATAGAGAGCGAGAGAGAGGAGAGGAGAGAGTGAGAGGGAGAATCTGAAATTTTTATGTAAGGCCACCGACCTGTCTAAAAGGGTAACATGTTTGCACAGACATAAAATGAAAATAGGGTACGGGGTTTCTTTGTATAAACTTAAAGTAGCTGACCCAAACGAAACATGGAAAACAGGGATCAGTTGGTACCTGAATTTCAAAAGAAATCGTTCTTCTATTAGCAGTTGATATTGGTCTTTTTCATCTACACCCACGGGTCCCAAAACGCTACTAATTTACAGAAAACTTCCGACACTTTGAATTTAACCGTACCCATTGAGAAACACTAAAGTCATTGTTTTTAGAAAGGGGGGTAATTTGTCTAAAGCTGACCGTGGTATCACAACGGGAGCGGAGAAGTGGGTGATTGTCTAAAGTGCACCGTGGTAGTCATTATCATGTTGGTAGTTGGTTTTATTTTCTTGTATTTGTTACGGTGAATCGAAGCTTCTTACAACACCGAGACAA
>JADBJO010023898.1:15000-25896 GCA_016801955.1 Conus betulinus | reverse complement strand
GAGATAGAGAGATCAGACGACTGCAGACAGACAGAACGACAAGACGAGACAGAGAGAGATACGATAGGAAGAAGTCACAACACAGGCAATTGGGAATCCAGGTTGGTTCAAGGCCAATTCCGGAAAATCTAGACGGGGAAGCAGGAGCGCTGGCGGAGAGGTGGAAAGATGGAGAAGGGAGCGGGGGCGGGGGGGGGGTGGTGCAGAAGAACACGAGTGAGAGCTGTCCAATGGGTGCAGAGAGGGGTGGTGTGAGAGTATGGGGTTGTGCGGTGGGGGGGGGGGGGTGTTGTCTGTAAGACAGGAGGCAGCAGAAGAGCATGAGGGAGGGTGGCCATGGGTAGGTGGAGGCAGTAGAGCAGTAGAGGGAAGTGCTGAAGGGAGTTTGAGGGAGAAGGGAAGGGCATAATGAGAACAGCAGGCCGTGAAGGTGAGATCCATACACTGCATGGAGTTAATTCCACAATGGCGTGGAGGGTAGGGGGGGGTGGGGTGGGTGGTGACAGACAGACAGACCATTGCCCCCAGCATTCTCCACAAAAGGAATGGGGTAAAGATGTGTGGGGCTGATCCACATGGGCCACCTTCACACACATTCTGATTCTCACATGGGCCACACTTCACACACAATCTGATCTCACATGGACCACACTTCACATACAATCTGATTCTCACATGGGGCCACACCTCACACACAATCTGATCATCACAGGTACCACACTTTCACACACAATCGGATCTCACATGGTCCACCACATTCACTACACAATCTGATCTCTACATGGACCACACTTCACCACACAATCGGATCTCACATGGACCCACACCTTCACACCAATCTGATCGTCTCACATGGGCCACACTTCACACACAATCTGGATCTCACATGGGCCACACTCACACACAAATCTGCTTTCACATGGGCCTCACTTCCCCCACACCAATCTGATTTTCACATGGGCCCACTTCACACACGACTCTGTTCAACACTAGTCCGCAACTTGATTCCTCAATTACCAGTGCCAAGACTCATGAAGGCCACAGGCCCCAATTAGAACATTTACAATCCATGCAAGTGTTTTCAAGGCCTGCCATATTGTTGATCCACCATATCATGTTTAACTGATAACTTGTCAAAGAAAAACTCCCCCCAATTATTTCGCTTGTGTTGGGAGATTTTCTCACCAATGAATAACAAACCCAAAACAAAAATACCACGCAAGACTACACATTCCATATACCTGACCGTCCATTTAGCTGACGGTCACATTCAGCCTTTGCACGCACGCCTGACCCTATCTTTGCCGCCCGGTTGAGACTCCCAAATAGTCCCATTCCTTTGATTTTAATTCTGTTCTGCTTGGAACCACCATGCTTTGTACCGGTGATGTCCGTACTGAAAAGAAAATGAGGACGACCCCAACTCTCATCAATAAACTTCTCAAGACAACAATATTTCGCGCCGTCTCTAATAACACCTCGCTCCTTTACGCCACCTTTGCCATTAAGTTTTGGTGATCACTTCAGGATGCTGTTGGAATGGTCCAATACTTCCAGCTGAATTCTCTCAAAGTGCCAATTCAGCTACTCTGCAATCCTTTCTGACATATTCCTGTAACGTATAACCGCTTCATGTGAGATCATGTGAGCACTCCGCATGAGGAGACCACACAACAATCCTTCCACTTTTCTCATGAACGATTCGTGGTGGAAGGCAATGACAAAGAGTCGCCGAGCGTTTGAAAGACTGAGAAACTCAACAGTTGGTATGGCTTCTTGCCTAGAAGACAAAGTTGTGTCAACCACACTACCCACTTTAACGGCCACATGTCAGTGAGTTCCAACCACAACCCCACTTTACAACAGCCGATCGCCAGTGAGTTCAACCAACTACCACTTTAAACAGCAATGTCTGAGTTCAACACACTACCACTTTAACAGCCCGGTCCGAGTTCAACCCCGCTACCACTTTAACACCACATTTCAGTGAGTTCACCCACACTACACTTTAAACAGCCACATCGTGAGTTCCTCCCCCCCCTTTAACAGCACTTCTGATTTCAATTCAACCACAACACCACTTTAAACCTCCAGATGCCAGTGTGGTCCCCCCCACACCCTTTACACCAGAGTCCATTGTGTCACCCCCAACCCACTTTAAACTCAGATGCCAGGGGGTCAACCACAACACCACTTTAAACAGCCATATGCCAGTGTGTCAACCCAACCCACTTTAAACGCCCAATCTGTCCACCCCAGCACCACTTTACATCAGCCATATGCCAGTGCTCATTGGGCCTAGGCAAGAAACTGATTCACAATTCATTTGAACCCTTATTAGGCGGCGAGCCTTCCTAAATAGAACTCCTCTCAAGCAGCAAGACGGCACTATCATGTCCAGCTGCTAACAGGTATTGAAGGATACACCCCTCACTGGGGCAAGCAAGACGTCCTAGCACTGTCCTTCTGCTACAGGTAGAGGATAGCACACCCACCCACCTCGGTGCATCAAGCTGCCCTAGCACTGTCCAGAGCTGCTACAGGTTGGAAGGATAGCAGTCCACAGACTGCACAGGTATGTCAGGAGGTCACTCCTCAGGATCAGGTTCCTGCCTGCACTGGCAGTTGTTCTACCGACTTGACACATGTACAATCATGAACTCCTCAAATATCTAGAATAGAATCTACACCTGGTGGGTAACCAAAACAGACCATCAGATAGTCTGATGTTATCATCTATACAAGTGCGTCACTACAGTGTGGTACGTCTGTGACGTCTGAAAGAAACTACTATAGGATGGTCCATTAACAAGATTCGGTGTCCTTTGCATCAGCATTTTCACGGAACTTTTCAGAGAGCAGTCGAGAGTAAAACCGACACAACAAACAACAAACAAACGCAAACCATAACACCATCAAACAAACGTGACTGATACCATTGCAGAGGGACGGGATGAATTGCAAAGCCAAATTTTGGCACACAGTTCACAGCAATGGAGGCACCAGCTGAAACGGTCTGGCACACAATTCACAAACGGGACGAACCAGTGAAGTGTTCTTTGGCCACAACCACGAACTAGGGACCAGGTGAAGTTTTTCCTTTGCACACCACTCACGAACAAGGAACGCAGTAGCAAGTGGTTCTTTGGCACACAACTCTCAGAACAGGAGGAGCCAGTGCAGTGGGTCTTGGCCACACTACAGAACAGAGGAACCGTGAAGTGTTCTTGGCACACACTCCAGAACTAGAGGAACCAGTCTAAGTGTTCTCTGTCACACCAAACTCAAAGACAGGGAGGAACCAGTGAAGTTTTCTTTGGCACGCACCTCGCAGGAACGTAGGTACCAGGTGAAGTGTTCTTGAACACACTCGCATCACAGGAGGAACCAGTAAGTGTTCTTTGCACACCACTCACAGAAGTAGAGGACCGGTGGTGTTCGTCGTTGTGATACCACCCAATACCTCCCTAATGACAATAGAAGAATAATAAAAGAGCGAAGAGAAGAAGAAGAGTAAGAAGCAATAAGAAGAGAACAACCACAAACAACACACCAAACAACACAACAATAGCAACACACTCCAACGGACGACGACGACGGCGACAACGCGACGAAGACGACACTACGCCGACGATGAGTGATGATGATGATTGATATGTTCAGAAGAGAAGAGAATGAAAGAAAAGGAGGATGGAGATGATGATGAAGTAGCAAACGTAGTACTAAAGACCCTTCGACACATTTTGTCATATCTTTGACTGGTGCGGCTGCATGAAGCTTCCGTGTGCCCCGCCTGCTGCAGACTCCACAGTGGAATGCATGTATTTTCCGATGCATTGGACTACGCACTTTCAAGACAGCAGCCTGAGGAGTGGTGATCAACGCCACTGTAAACAGAACTGAGTAAGTATGTATCAGGCATACGCACTCGTACTACCGCAGACTGTGATGAAGGGGTAATCATACTACGCACACTGTACAACCTGCAGCCGGATAAGGTTTAAGCCAACATCACCGCACTGTAAATACCGTGCATTGAGGTGGTAATCAGACATAGCAACATGTGACAGCAGACGTGAGTCGGTATCAGGTACATACGCACTGTACGCCGTATACTGGGCTGGTCGGGAGGAATATTAATCTACCTACGCACTGTAAGAATCGACCGAGACGGTGGTAATCAAACGGTTCCACATGATATGCGTCCCCTTTTTTACTTTCCATCGGGCAGAAATCCCTAAGCTGATCTCATTTTCTGTGAAAATTTATACAATCTTTTACCGTTTGTTATTTACAAATTGCTCGTCTGTTGTCTATTTTTCTCAAACCAAAATGTAATAATGATATGGATCGACTTTTGGTGATGTGACTTTCTCCTCTCCCTCAGCCACCCCTCGCCCTCCTCCTCCTGCGGCGACTGGACGACACACAATGAAATGGAGGTGAGTGAATGTAGACATGCCACAAGGCAAATGACTACAACACCAGCAACCTGTAAGACGTTCGCCAAACCCAACAGTCCCATATCATACATGTCGACTTGATTGAATTAGGAAGGTCTTCAGCTAAAGAACACATGGACCTAAGTGCATAGATTATACGTTTCGGTGTTATGTGTCGTTGAAGAGATCCTGTCACAACACGACATAACAAGAAGAAGACCAGGTGTGAGGAAGAGGAGTGGAACAATAGCGGTGCCAAGCATCACCTGTGCCTGCGCATTGTGGACATGCCGTTGACAGTCATGCCTAGTGCCCAGTGCGACTTGTGGAAACAATTCCGGTGCAGTCCGTCACCTTGCCCGTGCGCTTTGTGAAATGCCCGGTGACAGTCGTCACTAGTGCCCAGTGCGCTTGGGTACATGCCGTGACAGTCAGTCGAAACTTGGTCGCCAAGTGCCGCTTGTGGACAATGCCGGTGACACCAGTCAACTGGTGCCCAGTGCGCCTTGTGGAAACAATTGTTGTGTGACAGTGCATGTCCGACTGGTGCCCAGATTGCTGCTTGTGGAACAATGCTGGTGACAGTCATTCAAACTGGTGCCAAGTGCGCTTGTGGAACAATGCCGGTGACAGTCATTGAACTTGTTCCCATGCGCTTTGTGGAACATGCCGGTTGTACAGTCAACTTGGTGCCCAGTGCGCTTGTGGAACAATGCCGGGGACAGTCAGTCACCTGGTGCCCGTCGCTGTGTGGAACAATGCCGTGCAGTCCGTCAACTGGTGCCCCATGTGCGCTTGTGGAACAATGCTGGTGAACTGAACATCAACTGGTGCACAGTGCTCTTGTGAACTGCTGGTGCCAGTCGTCAACTGGTGCCCAGTGCCGCTTGGGGTGAACAATGCGCCCCTCTGGGACCAAGTCAGGTCAAACCTGGTGCCCAGGTGCGCTTTGTGGACAATGCCGTGAAGATCAGTCAGTCAACTTTGCCAAGTGCGCTTGAGGAACAAATGCCTGGTGACACAGTCAACTGGTGCCCAGTGCGCTTGTGGCACAATGCCGGTGACAACAGTCAACTGGTGCCCAGTGCGCTTGTGGAACAATGCCGGTGACAGTCAGTCAACCTGTGCCCGTGCGCTAATGGACAATGCCGTGTGACAACACAAGTGCTACTGTAACATCACATTCGTCGAGTACAGTGGTGACAACACAAAGTGACTACTGTAACATCACATCGGTCATTATAGTGGTGACAACAGCAAAGTGACTACTGTAACACATCACTCGTCATTACAGTGGTGACAACGCAAAGTGACTACTGTAACATCACATCGTCATTACAGTGTGAACAACAGCAAAGTGCTACTGTAACATCACATTGTCATACAGTGGTGAAACAGCCACAGACAAAAGAGGTGTTGATAATGATGATAATGGATGATGATGTTGATGATGATGGGGTGGTAAATGATGATAACGATGATGATGATGTTTAATGGCGAAGACGATACGACGACGACGACGACGACGACGACACGAACAACGAATGATGATGATGATGAATGATGATGATGATATGATTTCCCATACTCCATTTGTGATCAAATGACTCGTGAAATGGATCATCAGTAACAGCTATCTCCAGCTGAGAAAGAAGGAAGTGGTGTATATCCTCTATATCTGTTCCACCTAAAGGACATAGTGGTGTTCCTCTATAACTGTTCCATGCTAAAAGGACAATAGTGGTGTATGTTCTCTATATACCTGTTCCATTCTAAAGGACAGTAGTGGTGTATGTCCTCTATACCTGTTCATGCTAAAAGGACAGTAGTGGGTGTATGTCCTCTATACCTGTTCCATGCTAAAAGGACAATATTGGGTGTATGTCCTCTATACCTGTTCCATGCTAAAAGGACAGTAGTGGTGTATGTCCTCTATACCTTTTCCATCTAAAAGGATAATAGTGGTGTATGTACTCAATACCTGTTTCCACTGCTAAAAGGACAATAGTGGTGTACGGCATCTACATCTGTTCCATGCTGAAAAATAAGAGTGGTGTATGTCCTCTATACCTGCTATGTGCTAAAAGAAACATAGTGGTGTATGTCCTCGACACACTTTTCCATCGAAAAGGACAATAGTGGTGTATGTCCTGTATACATGTTCCATGCTAAAAGAACAATAGCGGTGTATGTCCTGTATAATTTGTTCTGTGCTAAAAGGACAATAGTGGGTGTATGTCCTTTACATCTGTTCCACATGCTAAAGGACAATAAGTGGTGTATTTAACTCTATGCCTGGTCCCATGTTAAAAGGAAAATAAGCGGTGTATGTGATGTATATTTTGTTCCATGCAAAAAGACAATAGTGGTGTATGTCCTCTATACCTGTTCCATGCTAAAAGGACAACAGCGGTGTATGTCCTGTATATTTGTTCCGTGCAAAAGGACAATAATGGTGTGTGTCCTCTTTTCTGTTTCATGCTAAAAGAACAATAGTGGTGTCTGTCCTAAATACCTGTTTCCATGCTAAAAGGACAATAGTGGGTGTATATCCTCTATACATGTTTCAGGCTAAAAGGACAATAGTGGTGTATGTCCTCTACATCTGTTCCATGCTAAAAGGCCATAGTGGGGTATGTCCTCAAACCTGTTCCATGCTAAAAGGACAAAAGTGTGTGTGTCCTCAATACATGTTCTGTGCTAAAAGAACAATAGTGGTGTATGTCCTCAAAACCTGTTCCATGCTAAAAGCACAATAGTGGTGCATGTCCTCTAACCCTGTTTCCCATGCTAAAAGGACAATATGGTGGTATGTCCTCTATACCTACTTGTTCCATGCTAAAAGGACAATAATGGTGTATGTCCTCTATAGAACCTGTTCCATGTTAAAAAAGGGACGATAGCGTGTATGTGATGTATATTTGTTCATGCAAAAAGGACAATAGTGGTGTATGTCCTCTATACCTGTTTCCATGCTAAAAAGGACAACAGCTGTGTATGTCCTGTATATTTGTTCCGTGTTAAAAGGACATAGTGGAGTGTTGTCCTCTTTATCATTTCCATGCTAAAAGAACAATAGGTGTGTTATGTCCTTAGTACCTGTTCCATGCTAAAAGGACAATAGTGTGCGTATATCCTCTATACATGTTTCATGCTAAAGGACAATAGTGGTGTATGTCTCTATACCTGTTCCATGCTAAAAGGAATAGTGGTGTATGTCTCTACATCTGTTTCCATGCTAAAAGACCATATGGGGTATGTCCTTAAAACCTGTCCTGCTCAAGGGACAAAAGTGGTGTGGTCCTCAATACATGTTTCTGTGCTAAAGAACATATGGTGTATGTCCTCAAACCTGTTCCATGCTAAAGCACAAAAGTGGTGTATGGCCTCTACATCTGTTCCCGTGCTAAAAGAACAATACTGGCGTATGTCCTCTACATCTGTTGCATGCTAAAAGGACAATAGTGGTGTATGTCCCTCAATACATGTTCCATGCTAAAAGAACAATAGCGGTGTATGTGCTCTACAATTTGTTTCCATGCTTAAGGGCAATAGGAGTGTATGTCCCTCTATACACTTTCCATTCTAAAAGGACAATAGCGACGTAGTCCTCTATACCTGTTCCATGGCTAAAAGGACAATAGTGGTGTATGTCCTCTATACCTGTTCCATGCTAAAAGGACAATAGTGGTGTAATGTCCTCTATAATACCTGTTCCATGCTAAAAGGACAATAGCGGTGTATGTCCTCTATAACTCTTCCATGCTAAAAGGACAATAGGTGGTGTATGTCCTCTATACCTGTTTTCCGTGCTAAAGGACACTGGCGGTGTCTGGCCCTCTATACCTGTTCCATCTAAAAGGACAATGGTGGTGTATGTCCTCTATACCTGTTGTGGTGCTGAAATGACAAGTATGTGTATGTCCTCCTATACCTGTTCCACGCTAAAGGACAATGATAGTGTATGTTGCCTCTATACCTGTTTCGTGCTAAACGGACTATTGTGGTGCATGCCCTCTATACCTGTTCCGTTGCTAAAAGGACAATGGTGGTGTATGTCCTCTATACCTGTTCTGAGCAAGAAGGACAATAGTGGTGTATGGCCTTCACATCTGCCATGTTTGACCAGTGTCAGACACGCTGACCAGATCCCTCCCTTCGCTCCCCCCCCTCCCCCAGGAGAGCAAAGGCCAACGAACGTCAGGTTTCCGCTGGTCCGTGCACGGTCAGGTAGCCACGGCCGACAGAGTGTAGCGAGAGGTCAGGCTGACCTCTGAACCGGTACACCCTGGCACGCGGTATCCCGTGTTCTGACCACGTCCTAAAGCTGTGCCGGACATGTGCCCGTCACGTGACGTGTGGCCACACAGCCACAATGAGGGTTTTGCTATAAATAGCTGTATATAGTTATGATCCACGTAAGCATTTTGAGGCCTAGCATAATTTTGAAAATCTGCGTTTTGATATCAAACTGGTTATGGATCAAAAGAACACCCCCGACCACCAATCAACACCCCCCGACCACCAATCAACACCCCCGACCACCAATCATTTCACTTGTTTGGGGGTGATTTCCACCAATGATATCATCACAATCTTCAAATACATGACCTCCCCCCTTGGCTGATGTCACATGTCTTGGCCTTCTCACTCACCCGTGACCCTATCTTTGGCGCCACCAGGTTCCTCCTCAATAGTCCCATTCCTTTCAAGTTTTAATCTGTCTGCTTGGAACCACCTGGCATCTACCTTGATGGGCATAGCGACAGAAAAGAAGGTAAATCCACCAATAGACACATGAACAATCTCAAAACATCTACTTTTCTGTAGCGCACTGACTAATTAAAAATGTACAGATGATTTAAAACTTACGTCATGCTCATGATGTGTCCATGTTTTGCTCAACATCTATCCGTAAGAAGTTGTTTACACCATCGCCTTTCAGAATTCCCTTTTTCCTGCGTTTTCCTTTGATAGGAATGGTAATCTCTGTCGATTATTGACAACAATCCTTCACAAGGAGTCCTTCTTCTTTAAATTTCATAATACTGCTGCTGCTGCTGCTGATGGTGATGTTTATTGTCATTGGTGATGATGATGAGGATGACTGATGATGACGACACGACGACGATGATAGACGATTACGACGACGACTATGACGATGATGATGATGGATGATGATGATGATGATGATGAAATATGATGATGATGACGACGACGACGATGATGATTTATACTTAAACTATGTCCGTCTTGTTTCGCAGTGTTCCTACAGGGTATTTTCGTGACAGCATGACGTCATAATGGCTGACGTATCCTAACAATGATTAAGCTCACGTGATCTTCGCTACCAACTTTGGTAAGACTCCAGAAATCCAAGAATGAACACTCTCAAAATTAGAGTAATTAACCTTAATCATAAGTTAAACCACTGCACTATCGTGGATACAGAGCCCCCCCCCCCCCCCCCCCCCCCCCCCCCCCCCGCTCTCTCTCTTCCTCCAACTTCTACCCTTCTCCTCCCCTCCAACCCCCTTCCCCGCGGTGCTATTTTTAGTCCATGTGAGGGCATTCAGGACGTGCATGACAAGCCAGCCGGGGACTACTGATTGGCTGTTTGTGGTGTTCTCCCCTCCCCACCCTTCCTCTCCCCCTCCACTCTCTGTCCCCCTCCACCACCCCATCTCTTTCTCTCTGTTCCTTCACTGTCACTACACTCTGTCATTGAGTCACAGACTGGCCACTGATAGTCACCCAGTACATACAGTTTCTCTCTGAGTTTCTCTCTCCGTCCGTTTATTCTGTCTGTCTGCCTGTCTGTTTGTCTGTCTGACTATTAATGTGACGAACTAGAACGAGTTACATTCATATGTGGATGAGAACGAGCATACTACAACCGCACATATTCCCATGTACATAATCTTCTCTCCCGTTCATGTCGTTTTGAAGCGGTTGTTTCCGAGAAGAATATGATCGTCACGCATTACCCTCCCCACCACCCCCAAACCCATTTTCACTGGTGAGAATGGCCTCAACATTACATCATTCCCACTCCTAACTGCTCCTCTCTCTCTCGCGTGTATAGTGGATTACCTCCATCCCTCCCCATTCCCCCCCCCCCCCCCCCCCCCCCCCCCCCCCCCCCCCCCCTCCCTTCTTCAGTGTAACCATCAGCGCAGTCTTCGGCAGTGTTGTGGGTAGAGACCTACAGACTAACAAAGACAGAAGGATGATGGAAGAAGGTTGCAGTGACAGGGTTTTGGAGACAAGGCTGAACGGAATCATTATGCTGGGTATTTCACATGATTTGAAACGAGCACTTTTTTTTCCCTTTACGCTTTGTAGAGGGGGTTACTGGGTATTTCTTGACGACAGACATGAGATGCTGAGGATTGTATATGAATACAGCTCATGCTAGGCACTTCAAGGCGTACAGCCTCGACACTGAGTTGGC
>JADBJO010023898.1:0-10000 GCA_016801955.1 Conus betulinus | reverse complement strand
CAAACACACACACACAACACACACACACACACACACACCCACACCCACACACCGAAAAAGACAAAAGACGGAGAGACATAGAGAGAAGTGATGATACTGATGGTGATAAGATGATATAATGATGTGGTCTATGATAATGATGAAAATAATAATAATAATGACGACGACGATGACGACCGACGACGACGACGCGACGATGATTGATGATGAGTGCTGATGATTGATGATGATGATGATGATGATGTGATGACGACGATGGCGATGACGACGACGCAACACTCCGAAATTGATGTTTGTCAGCCATCATCAAAGAAAGGGTTAGGGACAGACTGTGGCTGAACCAGGCATGACGAAACAGGACACACTGGCCTGCCACTGCCAGAACAGACAGACAAACTGGCCTGCCACTGCAGACAGGACAGGACACCAAACTGGCCTGCCACAGCAAAGACAGACAGAACACAACTGGCCTGCCACAGCAAGACAGACAGGACACAACTGGTCCTGCACTGCCAGATAGACAGACACAACTGGCCAGTGCCACTGCCAGACAGAACAGACAACACCTGGAATGCCACTGCCAGACAGACAGGGACACCACCGGGACTGCCACTGCCAGACAGACAGACACACCTGGCCGCCAACTGCCAGAAGACAGACACACCTGGACTGCCACTGCCAGACAGACAAACAGACACACCTGGACTGCCACTGCCAGACAGACAGACAGACACACCTGATCTTGCCACAGCAAGACAGACAGACAGACACACATGGCTGCCACTGCCAGACAGAACAGAACAACCGGACTGCCACTGCCAAGACAGGAAAAACAGACACAGACAGAGGCGATGCCACTGCCAGACAGAGACAGACACACTGGCCTGCCCACTGCCAGGCAGACAAACAGACACACCTGGCCTGGGGACTGCAGACAGACAAAACAGACCGCACTGGCATGCCACTGCCAGACCAGACAAAAACACCTGGCCTGCCCCCTGCAGACAGACAGACACACCTGACATGGCCAGTGTACAGGTACAACAAAATACAACCTGGCACGGACCATGAGCCAGAGGGACAGACAGGAAAACATCACTGTGTCAGATGCAAAAGCGCACGCCATGAACGAAAACAGACACACTGGCCATGCCACTGCCAGTACAGAAAAGATTCATCACTGGCCTTGTCAACACACAGAATGACAAAAAACACCTGGCCTGCCCAAAAGCAGAGACGAGACACTGGCCTGCAAGCCAGAAAAAGACAGACACACCTGGCCTGCCACTGCCAGACAAACAGGACCCACCTGGCCCTGTCACTGCCAGACAGACCAAAAACACCTGGCCTGCCCACTCCAGGACAGACAGACAGACACACCGGCCTGCCACTGCCAGACAAACAGAAACACCTGGGCCTGCCACTGCCAGACAGACAAAAACACCTGGCCTGCCACTGCAAGACAGACAAACAGACGCACTGGCCTGGCACTGCCAGACAAACAGACACACCCTGGCCTGGCCAACTGCCAGGACAAACAGACAGATACACCTGGCCTGCCACTGCCAGACAAACAGGCACCACACTGGCCTGCCACTGCCAGACAAAACAGATACACCTGGCCTGCCACTGCCAGACAAACAGACAGAACACGCCTGGCCTGCCACTGCCAGACAGACAGACCCAGACACACCTGCCTGCCACTGCCAGATGACTGCACCCGACTCAGCGAAACAAGCCACATGGCACGTAAACTGGACACAGAAAGCGCAAAGTACCAACCTGTACACTGGCCAGTACAACACACACACCACACCACACACACACACACACACAGATACACACAAACACCACTACCATATATACAATATATAATGATATATATACTAGATATATATATATATATATATATAATATATAATAGATATATATATATATCTACACTGCAACGCACGCGATACCTTAGGTATCTACACGCACACACACACCCAACGCACACCACAACACACACACAATCCACACACGCACACAACGCACGCACGCACGGACACACAAAGCACAAACACACACTTACCCGTACACACACACACACACACACCCACACACACACACACACACACACACCCACCACACACACATATTATATACACACATAACAACACAATATATATATACAATTATATTATTATAACATTACATACATGCCGTATACTACTCACGACTGCACTACGATCAGGACACGTCACATGCACTGTTCACCAACCACACTCAAACGCTGCCTGAATAACGGGCACACACACCCACACACAATACTCACACACGATGCCTTGCTCCTCACTCTGGCACTGTCACGATGCCTGTACTCACACTCACACACACCACTGTCACGGATGCCCTACGCTCACCCACAACACAACACAACAGCGACTGTTTGGACGATGCATGCTCTTCAACTCTGTCTGTCACGAGCATGCTCCTGAACTCTACTCCTGTCACGATGCCTTGCTCCTACTCTCTGGGCTCTGTCACGATGCCCTGCTCCTACTCTCTGTCTCTGTCACGATGCCCTGCTCCTCCCCCTCTGGGCCTCTGTCACGATGCCTGCTCCTCCCCTCTGGCCTCTGGTCACGATGCCCTGCTCCTCCCCTCTGGTCTCGCTGGTCCGATGCCTTGGCTCCTCCCCCTCTGCCTGCCTCCTGCACCTATGCCCCTGCCCTCCCCTCTGGCCTCTGTCACGATGCCCTGCTCCTCCCCGCTGGTCTCTGTCACGATGCCTGCTCCTCCCCTCTGCCTCTGTCACGATGCCCTGCTCCTCCCCATGGCCTCTGTCACGATGCCGATTGCTCCTCCCCTCTGGCCTTTGCAGTGGAAGGCAGGAGCCACGTGCTCTATTACTTACAGGATGTTGTCTCTAACACGGTGTTCAGAAGCTTGCACCTATGTGCCACTGAGCTAAAGCACCTGGCGCAGCAGTTAGCACGAAGCCAGCACGGTGCGTCCTTGTTATCGACTGCTGTATGGGGACACTTGTTGGCCATTCCCGGGTGGGCAAGCGTCAAAAAACCTCCCGTCTACATTCGCAAACAACTGACGGAACAAGCAAGCACCACCCACCCCCCCCCCCACTCCTCGCCTCTCCCCATCTTCCTTGCCTCCCCCCCTTCCCCCCCCCCCCTCCTCTCTCTCTCGCTCTGTATAGGACATCTAAATACAAAAATATACAAAATATGATACAGGAGGTACCAACTATCATACCGTATAATTCAACCCAGACTCTTTCATATTATTTTGGCTTCACTAAATCAAGACTTTCAGATATTGTCCCTGATGCCACTGTCTTAATCTCCGGCTACAATATTGTATGCAGAGATCCCATAGAATCCAAATCACCGGGCATATTAATTTACATTCATGAAACATTAAATGCTCAACGATTATATGAACATGAAAGTTTTAAGAATTGAAACAGTCTGGTTAAAAATTAAGTTGAAGAAAACGAAACCCCATCAAAATCGGATTGTGTATATCGAAACCCATCAGAAAATGCTGATTGGATGGACAAATTTACAGCCATGATGGATGCAGGCATCGCTTGATGCTACAGAATTAATACTTTTAGGTAATTCGCAACATTGATCTGTTGGATGCCATACATCCTGGTCAGACGGGATGACGACTGCTTCGTACAACTTATCTCAAATTTTAGACACACACCCGGAGTAATGCCCACTAGCAAAACATTAGTTCGACCACATCCCTCCCACATTCTATTCTTTCTGACCACATAACGTCACGAGAAATGTGTGCCCTTTGAATGGATGCAGGCGACCGCTTTTCCGTCAGCTAGCATTACGTGGAAAAGAAGGGAACCAAAATTCCTATAACAGGCCACAAAACATATCACTTACAGACCTTTGGACAATTCACGAGGATAACTTTCACACTTACCTCATCGAATCTTTTGATTCCACTGATCCCAGAGAAAGCGCTAGAGTTCTGGCTATAACACGTTTAATCTGTTTATGACCAGCACTGCGCCATTCAAAACTCGTAGAGTTAACAGCAGTGCAAAACCAAAGTGGGATGACGGCTGAAAAGAATACAAGCTTGCTTGTTTTCTTACTCGACGATCTGCTAGAACCAGAATGGAAGTCGCATGGATTTTAAAAGGCAACGTAACAAAGTGAATTCACTCAAACGAAGTTGCAAAATGAATATTTTTTCGTGAACTTGTACCAAACAAGCAAAATTCAAAGTCCATATGGAAAGCAGTAATGAACTTACAAATAAACCTTCACAGTCGAAGAAAAGTCCGATAACCAGCATAACACCGAATGAACTCAACAAACGACTTTACAACAGCTGCAGAACACATTCTCAGAACTCTCAAACGACAAAACTGTCAATGCTAAGAACATTCGGTCAGGTTCCGCCCGTTAGTCCGCCTATGACAGTTAGTGATGTTTACTAGGCTTTGTGTGCCAATTAAAGCAGACAGGAAGTCACGCGACTTGACGGGATTGATGGAAAAATTCTAAAACTATGAGCACCTCTTATATATATTTGAAACTCTTACCTACATTTACAAAGTTTATGCATTGCAAATGTCACTTCCCTGCCTCAGTTTTTTAAAGTTGCAAAAAGTAATACCCATTTTGTAAATTTGGAGAAAAATTTCTGAGCCATCGAACTACAGACCTATATCCATATTGCCAGTTGTGGCCCAGCCTTTGGAAAAGCACATAAATAACACCCTTGATGCCACCATTGTGACTCCTTCAACCTACACATAAAAAGAAGGCAGTCGGGATTCAGGAATAAACATTCTTGTCATACAGCCAATTACAACCTAATGCAGGAAGCTTTATCAATATGGCAGAACAGAAATACCTTCCAGCTAGTCACCTCACTCCTAGACCAACCGGTCAAAACAAGTCGTTTGTGTCAACAACAATTCATCAGAGAAACTAACTACCAACATGGCGTACCCAAGGGTTCTGTGTTAGGCCGTTGCTGTTCTCAGTTTATATAAATAATCTCCCTCGTTATATTGAGGAGATTCATATGAAGTCTTTTGTGATGAAACCACTCTCCATACAAGTAGCTCCAGCTTAGAAGCTGGATGATTCACTTCATTTAGAAGTAGATAGATGCTGATAGATCTTAAGGGATTTTGTGCAATGTAAATCACATGTCCCAAAATCCTAATAAAACAAAACTAGTTCTGATACCAACACGGCAAAGAAGACAAAATATATCCACACAGCCTCCATCAGTTTTTTGACAATAATCAGAACATTGAAGTGGGTGGATAGCCATCCAGTTTAGGCGGATATACTGATAACAATCTTTCTTGGTCTTATCACCTTCACAGTTTATGTAAATCATATCCAGACAACAATATATCAGCTGGGCAGTATTAAGCATTTCTTAAACCTTCATGCCAGGAAATTATTCTTACATGCCCATATCTCTCCTCAGTCAATAATTTTGCAACCACTTTGATTCTGCTAGTGCTAATGCCATGAAACCTCTTACCCGTGTCTACAAAAGAACACTTAAAGCAGTTCTTTTCCATCGTCTAGTCATAGTGAAGGGGATTATACTAAAGCAGGGGCTCTTCAGCTAAAAGAAATGTTTGCTGTCAATAAAAGTTTTGCTAATGCAAAAAATTGCATCAGGTGTAACCCCACAAGCTCTTCAGTCTAAATTTAGCATAAACCCTAGGGATTCAACTAAATTCCTGATTCCCATACCTAGAATAGATCTATTTCAATTAAGCAGAACTTACTCTGGAAGTGTGGCTTGGAATTCACTATACCCTGCATTTCCGATGCACTTAAAATGCAGAATCCTTCAGGGAAAAACTAATTATACATTCACAGCAGACCATTACTACTAGGGACAAAAGACATATACCAGGGCAACACGTGTTTTGCTGCATATTTAAACTGATACACCTGTTCCTTTTCTACTGATTTTTTAAAATCAGAAAATGATAAATGAGAGATATGTTTACCCTTGGCTTTATTAATGAGTGTAATTCTGTCATGATGAATGTGTGTTGTGGACACTGAGTTTATCAATGCTTGTCACTAATTGCTTGATGTCCATTTATTTGATTTCTTGAAACACTATAACCACACAGTGATAATGTGTGTCCTGATTACTTTGATTATATTGAGTATTGTTGCTCTTTATACAAATTCCATAGTAAAATTTAGCATATATTTTGGATAAGAGAAATGAAAATTTCGCGGCTCCGCTCCCTCTCTCTCTCTTCTCCTCTCATCTCTCCCTCCCTCCTCCTCTCTCTCCTCCTCTCTCTCCAGTCCCCTCTCCTCATTCCGCCCATGGCCGAGGTTTTCCTCTCTCTCTCGCTCTCTATTTACTTGTTTATTGATGGCACACCCTTGGTTCATATTCTACTCTTGTGTAGTGTAGGATTAGTTAAAAAGAGGTGACATCACAGCTGTCTACGTCCAGGTGGTACTATGCCCGCTTCCAAGTACCCGAACAAACGGAACGGCGCACGGCCGTGTTTGCACGGCGCGGTCCGGGTCCACTATGTAATGCACGTCGCCTTAGAGTCGTGAATGGCGTGTGATTCGTCACTTTGTAAGTCGTTAAGCTCACTAACCCCACACACACACACACAACACAAACACACGCCGCGCGCGCGCGCGCGCGCGCACCCCCCCTCCCCCCCCCCCCGCACGTACTGACTAAGCGCTTACAAATTCATCTCTCTCCCTCTCTCTCTCTCTCATCTCTCTCTCTCTCCTCGCTCTCGCTCTCTCCTTGTCACACACACCACACCACACCCACACACCACACACACACCCACACAGTCTCTCTCTCTCTCACAGGACACCACACACACACACCACACACACCACACACCCCCCCACACACACACACACACACCACACACACACACACGCCTCTCTCTCTCTCTCTCTCTCATACACACACACACACACACACACAACACACACACACCAACAACACACACATCACCACACACACACATCACACTGTACAAAGACGTAACACACCATGCTACCTCACAACACTGACTCTGACCGTATTTACTTTTCCACCAGAACTTCCAGAGCTTGCACTTTACACCACACTTTTACACCACACGAACCAGCAGCATGACCATTAGCGGCGAAAATAACTGCCCACTGCCCGCGGTCGAGCTCCTGACTGACCGGCAACTAGCAAGCAGCAGTCAGTCCCAATCACGGCAACACACACCACTGTACTTTCCCACTCTTCACACAGAGTCACAACGAACACAAGCACGCGAACAGCATGTGTGGGTGTGTGTGTGGTGTGTGTGTGTTGTGTGTGTGTGTGTGTTGTGTTTTGTGTGTAGAGTGTGTGTGTGGTGGCGCCGCGCGCGCGCGCGTTTGTGTGTGTGTGTGTGTGGGTGTGTGTGTGTGTGTGTTTGAGAGAGAGAGAGAGAGAGAGAGAGAGAGAGGAGAGAGAGAGAGAGTGTATATGTTGTGTTCTGTGGGGTGAGGTGGGGTACATGGCGTGCGTGCATGCGCCTGAGCGTGTGCGCGCGCGCGCGGCGTGTGCGCGCCGGCTTATGACTGACCGCCTAGCTATACTGTCCTGACGTAGCATGCCATTGACTGCCACAACTCGCCGCTCCCCTCGCCGCACAGAGCTAGATCAGCTGGCCAATGAAGGGCTGGGTCAGTGTGCAGCTCTGTGGGAACTGACCTGACTGACTGACGACATCAGCAAACCGACAGTGCATGGCAAACTGAATGCTATGTCATGTATCTAACTGACGACCATCCCGCAAACCGACAGTGCCTGGCACAAAACGTGTGCTGTGATCATTATCTGACTGGACGACTCATCAGCAAACCCACAGTGCATGGTAGAACTGTGTGCTGTGTATTTATCTGAAAACGTTTGGTAAAAAATAAAAGGTCCGAGAAAAAGTGCCAGGAGGTGTAAGTATCTCATAACACAGCCACACACACACCACCCACACACACACACCCACACACCACACACATAAGCACAGACACTCACGCACGCGCACGCCGCACGCACGCACTCACGGCACGCACACACACACATGTCTCTCCCGTCGTATCGGCATAATGTCCCTCTGTCATAAGGTTTAGAGTCTCTCCCTTTATAGTGATTAGTGTCCCCTCTGTCATAGGTTAGTGTCTCTCCCTTTATAGGGATTAATGTCCCTCTGTCATGGTCTAGTGTCCTCTCCCTTATAGTGATTAACTGTCCCTCTGTTACAGGATTAGTGTCCTCTCCCTTAGAGTGATTACTGTCCCTCGTCATAGGTGTTTGTCTTCTACCCTTTATATGATTATTTCCCTCTGATCATAGGTTTATGTCATCTCCCCTTTATCGGATTAATGTCTCTCATCATAGGTTAGTGTCTCTCCCTTATAGGTGATGAATGTCCCTCTGTCAGAGGTTCGTGCTCTCCCTTATAGGGATTATGTCCCGCCTGTCACGGGTATGTCTTCCCTTTATACGCGTAATGTCCCTCTGTCATAGGATTTAGTGTCTATCCCTTCAAGCGATTAGTGCCTGTCATATGTTAGTGTCCTATTCGTTCGTAAGGGAGACACACACACACATAGGATAGATAGATAGATAGGTATGTCGTACACATCTACGCACACAGATACACTTATGGCACCTGCGTGTTTGCATGCTCAGAGGCCGCGAGAGCACGCACGCACGCACAGACGCACACAGACACGACACAGCAACCCACACACACACCACACCCCACACACACCCACACACACACACATACACACACCACACCTCTCTCTCCGTCATCGCTCCCTCTCTCATCACTCTCTCTCTCTCTCTCAAGTCTGCGCGCACGCTCACACTCACATACAGAAACGAATTATACTGATGCGACCGAACATGTCTTTTACACAGTGTATGTGTGTGTGTTTGGTGTTGGTGTGTGTGTGTGTGTGTATGTTTTGTGTGTGCGTGTGTGTGTGTGTGTGTGTGGGGTTTGGTGTGTGGTGTTGTAATGTGTTGTGTGTGGGTTGGTGTGTTGTGTGTGTGGTGGGGGGTCTCGTTCGAGGGAGAGCGCACACTCTCGCATGCAAACACCTTTGCATTAAAGGGACCTATGTGTGTGTGTGGTGTGTGTGTGTGTGTGGTGTGTGTGTTGTGTGTGTTGTGTGGTGTTATACATTACTATCTATCTATCTTCGATCTCCTAATCTCTAGTATGATGTTCATGCGTGCATGCTTAGATTAAATGTATGATGTATTATGTATGTAGGTTGGTATGTTATTATGATATGTATGTATATAATATATCTATCTATTCAGCCATCCATCTAGCGTGTTCTGGTGTTGGTACAGCATCGCATGTTGCTGTACTATATCCAACTCCCAATCGTACCCATAAGCACGCCCATAGTACATGTGGTAGTAGACAATTCACGCCCTGATCTCCTAACTCCTTACAGTGAACTAACACATGTCAAGTACCCCAGTAGTAGTCAATTTCTGTGCCAGGATAGTGTGTCTTCGGTGAACCTTTGCAAACGATGCATTTGGACGACGAGGTACTGGAACCTGCAAAGCTGATGGCGTGTGTTTTATGAATCCTCAAGTCCCCATAGCAACGAAAGTGATACATATAGCATCTGTATGCAAAACGAAAAACTGTCCGTACTTTCACAATGTCAGCAAAACCCAAAAAGCCAGTGGTGCTGTGTATGAACATTCGTAAGCCCCCTACGCTGAAGTGGGGTTGAGCATGAACATCTGGTGCATCCCCTTACGCTAAATTGGTGCTGTTGTAATGAACATATGTAAACCCTCAACGCTAAAGTGGTGTTGTGTATGAACATACTTTAAGCCCCCTACGCTAAAGTGTTTGTGTAATGAAACATCCGTAACCCCCTATCGCTGAGTGTGTTGTGTCTAACATCGGGAATCCCCCTACACCTGATGTGGTGTGAGTTGT
>JADBJO010023897.1:20000-25897 GCA_016801955.1 Conus betulinus | reverse complement strand
TGTGTATGCTATGGCGTTTGTTGTGCCTGTCTGCTATGTCTGCCGTTGTATCCGTGATAGACTATGACAGACAAGACATTGATTTAGATAGAAGATAGTAGATCGATTGCCATAGATATTCGAACGATCAGTAGATGATAGCAGACCCTCTCCTAAATAGACTCAGAGAGATAGGTAGGTAGACAGACAGACGGTAGAATAAGATTGTATCACGACAAGACAGATGGACCAAGACAGTTATGGCCCAGATTAATACTTTGTCTACCAAGAGCTAGTTCCAAACGTGAAACGACTGCAGGCGGAAATCTAAAACTAAGCCTTAAAATAAATGTAAGCGAATCCGACAGAGAAACGTGGACCCAAACGCATGTCACAACGACACACAACCAAACCTTTCGTGATCAAAGAAGCACCCATCTGAAGCGATCAAAACCATTAGTGCATTTGCGTTATATTTTTCGTTTTGTTTCACCATGAGCGACCACCGAACTAAGAGTCGAAACGCGTGCGTTGTCTTGTGACGTTTGTCACCCTCCGTTTTCCCTGGGAGGCTTCCCCCAGCTGAACATTATTTAAGACCTCCCCTTACCCAACACAGCGGAAATACGACCAGAGGATCGATATTGTTCTACCAGAAGAGCAATAGACACTATGGCATATGGAAGGAAAAGAATAAGTACCTTAGGACTGGGTTTTCCTGTGGGCGGGCCCCCGCGCGCTCCTGCGGAGCCGCGCCGTGTGTGTGTCGTGGTGGTTTGTGTGCTGCGCGCGCGCGTCCGTCGCGCGTGGTGTGGTGGGTGTGTATGTGGCCTCCTGCGGTTATGTGTGGTGTTGTGTGCGTCTGTCTTTGTGTGTGCTGTTGTGTGCTGTGTGTGTTTAGTGTGCTCTGTGTACTGTGTGTCGTCGCGTGTGCCGTTGCCGTGGATCTGTGTCCCTGTATCATAGATACTTACATACCTACACATACATACAACATACATAGATTAAGGACGCGGATAACAACTATTAGGCCGTCTCAAAAAGGACGTGATTAATATAGCACACTGAAAGATGACACCTATTCCACCCTCAGAGGCGGATGGAGGCATCTTTCAGTGCGATGCGGTTGTAGGATAAGGGAATCACCTGTGGAACTAGGAACGTTGCCATACCGGCGGACACAAGGGTAGCCCTGCCGCTGCACGTGCTTGGGAGCTTTTAGTATCTGCGCGGCAGGCCTAGGCAAATGGCGAAAGGTGTGGATAATAATTGAAACACCCTCTGTGTGGGGGTGTGGGTGGGGTGTGTGTGTGGGTGTGTGTGTGTGTGTGTGTGCTGTGCGTGTGTGTGAAGTGTGAGAGAGAGAGGAAGAGACCCGACGAGAGAGGAGCGAGAGGATTTTTGTGTTTTTTCTCGCGGGTCTGTGTCATCAACCTAAGCTCACTTGCGAAGTGACAAGGTACTGCAGAGGAAAACAACGCGTACTGGGTGGTCATCAGATGGTTTTCCCCTCTTTTATTAACCGGACAGAAATAATCAGAATTGCGTATGATTATCGAGCACAAGTGTGAGGTTTGACGGAGGAGCAAGACTCCCGAGGCAGGGGAGGATCTAGATAAGTTGCTGGTTTTTTTTTAATACGTATTAAGTGATGCAAAAGTTCTACCAGTATGCTCAGTTACTAAAAAAAAAAAAAAAAACAAAACGGCAAATTACAGAGCAGCTAGGTGTTGCAATGACTGCAAGAAATATTGAATTATAAACAAAGCTTGCTCTTATGTCTAGATTGTAGAATAGGGGGGTGATAAGCATTCATATCTGCAGGGGTAGATGATTCTGCCTAACTGACAGTATGTGCTTGAGTGGGTGAATGGGGAATAATAAATGCTTCTCAAAATGAACCTTCAGCAAGCTTATAGTCTCCAAAGGGGGAGACCATCTCCAATGGGGAGAAAGCTAACATTTAAAACTCCTGGTCAGATACCGGTATTTCGGAACAGCTAAACATCCTGGTCAGATATACCAGAAAAGGCTGGTGTGCAATACCGTAGTATGTTTGTTGAGTTTTCAAAAAAAAAAACCAAAGGTGCCACCTAAGAAGCAAAAGAAAATCATGAAAGAGCAAAACAAGCTACATTTTCTTGTGAAAAGTAGAAAATATAAAAAAGATAACCTCTTAAGACACAAGTGCTGAGGGCCAGTTCTTGGAATGAATCCGCAAGGGACTAAATTACAATAAAACAATAAATTCCAAGGATAAGTACGAGCACCATTCCAGCAACTTACAGAGCAGCTTGGGTGTTGCAATGACTGCAAGAAATATTGAATTATAAACAAAGCTTGCTCTTGGTGAATGGGAATAAATTCCTCTCTCGTATATCTGTATTGTCCTCGTCTATCTACTCTCCTCTATTTTACTCATTTCTCTCTCCTCTCTCTTCTCTACTCTCTCTAATCTCCCACCCTCTCCTCCTTTCTCTCTCTCGCTCGCTCGCTCGTCCCTCCGCCTGTCGATCGCCGATCGCTCCGTCGGGGGGTGGGGCCGAGGGCTGCACTGGTGTCTGTGTCGTTGTGTGTCGTGTGTGGGTGTGTGGTGTGTGTGTTGTGCTTGTGGTTGCTTCGTGTGCTGTGGTGGTGTCTTGTGTGTGATGCTTGTCCGCATGCCGTGCATTACATGGGTCTGCTACCCCCCCTGACCCGATTTTTTGTCGGATGATTCCCATATACCAAGCGATTATCGTCACCCAAGGCAGTTTCAAACACAAGGGGCAAACCTAGGAAGGGGCTATCGTACTTCAGTCAGGATGGTGTTTACAGCAGATGACCCATAGAAAGAGGTTCTAAGGTCTTTGTATGATCAGATATGAGCACTGAGCACATTTTTCTGCTTAAGAAAGGAGACGGAGACAGAAGAAAAAAAAAAGCAAGAACGATGGACTGAGAACATTTCAGAGTTAGAGAGAAAAGACAGTTACAGATCCTGGTCTTGCACAGCACTGAACATAACTGGGAGAATGTGGTGAACTGTTCTTCGGGGTGTGGTATCCCAAGAAGAGAGAAGGAGTTGACGGGGAGGAGTAGGAGAAGGAGAAGGGGGGGCTAGAAGGAGGAGCAGGAGGAAAGAGAGGAGGGAAGAGGGAAACGAAGAGTGTTCGAAAGTGCCCCCCCCCCCCCCAAAAAAAAAAAAAAAAAAAAAAAAGAAAAGAAAGAATCCTATAAGCCAGCAACACTCGGAGGGCAGGGCAGGCCGCCAGGCCAAGCACTGTTTACATTTTACCACCGAACGCTGCTTTTTTTTTTTTTTTTTTCAACTATCTATGGTGATGGTCACAGCTGGTGTCTCAAAAGCAAAGATCCGGTGTCGCGTGAAATCTGGGAACGTGATATCTGGGAAGACTTCCCAGATATCACAGAGTTTTTTTTAGGGAACGCGTTCCCAGATATCACGGTTCCCAGATATTATACGACACCGGGTAAGATGAACATCCTATACACTTGCTAAGAGTCCAACTGTCCACAGTGCGTAAGTTACAAGGTATGTTCTATGGGGACTTAACCGATTCAAAAGTGTCTTGATTGTTGTTCTCTCGTCATCGTCCAAACAACACGACCAAAAAGGCCGTTTTCCGGTGTAAAACAGTGATTATCTATGGAAAAACAGTATCATTGTAAGAAGGCCGGTATCTATCATAGTGAGCGAAGACAAAAATCATGGTGTGAAGATATCAACGTAATGTAAGTTTTAATCATTTTCACTGGTTCTGACACTGTTTAGACATTAGTCTTTCGAGGACCACCAGTCCATGCAACGAGGCATGTGTGCATGACACGAGTTAAACTATCTGTCTGCATAAGTGATGAAGTACTTGTTTCCATGGTAAACACCCTCTTCGACCTACTCGGATCCCAAAGAAAAAAAATGAGTATTTATCAATAAGCAATGTCAGTGATGGCTACTGCTTGTTGTTGAAAGGAAAGCGATCATCACCAATTTTCTTAAAGAAAATAAACTATTTCACGCAGAAAACGCTTACTGTTGACTTCTTGGTACACTAAGGGTTCCTAGCTTATAGCTGGGATAGATGGAACCTGGAGCGAGCGGATATGTTGACATGCTATTCGGTCCACTACTTTAATTCGCTCCGCAGCCCTGGTCTGCTGGGCTGTAAACATCGCCCAGTGGACCTGTCATGGGGGTGTCGCAACTTCGAATGCGTGTTTAGGAAACCATTGTCCTCATGAAAATATCGTTCTTTCAAAGAAAACAGTCATACGTGTTTGGCTAATCATGACGGTCTGTTATCACCCACTATGAGCTCTTTTCATGGTGAAGATGATGATGGTGAGGAGGAGGAGAGGAGGAGGAATTGATAGCAACAATAACAACAACAACAACAACAACAACCAATAATAATTATCATTATCATGAAGAGATGATGATGATGATGACGACGACGACGACGACGACGACGACGACAGACGACGACGACGATGATGATGATGACTATAATGATAGTAATATGTGAATAATAATGAGTGACGAAGACGATGATGATGCTACTGATGAAAATGCTGCTGCTGCGCTGCTGCTGCTGTTGATGATGATGATGATGATGATGATGATGACGATGATGTTAATAATATCACTCGTCTTTGACCAGCTTGTTTCATTTGGAACCATTATCGTTTGACATGTGCTTTAGCTAAAAAAAAAACCAAACAAACCTGTTTATGATACAATTCTAAGATTGCTTTAGTCTCCTTGTTCTACCCAAGACCTTTCTGAATGTGACCTTGGCATCGTGCGTCATGTCTTTCTTCCAGGACAACTCGACACGTCGAAATAGAAGTTCCACTGACTGGGTGTTTGAAAATGTGAGTTCTACAAACCGCCGTTGTTTCACTGCTATTGTGTGGACTCATGATCTTAAATAGTAATATTAGGGAGGTAGCATAAACACTCATTATGAGGTCAAGCAAGGCTCCCTCAGTCAAGTTCAGACACAAAGCTTAATGGAGTGCTGTCATCATCAAAGACCTTGTACCATCCTGCCCTTGACACAGCATCTCCACTTTGTACGTCATTTCCCATTTTCAGAAGGTGACGTGTCTGTGCAATGCAGTGCGAACTCCTGCACATAATCATGCTGTAGTCACGTGCCGATAGTGTCAGCGAACATGTACAAGAGCACATACTCGAGATCTCGAGATCTGACTGTTAGAAATCAATCTGGAAATAGAAACAGGCTCCTTCCTCCCTTCCTCTCCTTCCTCCTCCTCCTCCTTTCCACGAAAAACCTCTTTCAAACACTTTTTTTTTGTCTATTTGAATAATTATTTTTAGATTTTATTTTAATCGCTCCAACTGATTGAGATGACAGCATCACAGAAAACGAACGAGCCGCTCTTCCCTCATGGGACAGGGGGCGAGTTGACAGAATTATCGACAGGGCCAAACCACCGAGTTTAGAGGGGCTAATAATGATGGCTGCTGGAAGCCATCTTGTCAAGGGTGAAATCAATACGGATTCCACGGCCTGACGTTTATCAAAGGGAGGGATTCGGGTCAGTTCCTCACATCTTCAAACATCTCTTTTTTTTTCCCCTCCAGAGCTTCAAATCCCCTACCGCTTTGTTTGGAAATGTCAGTGCATGGATTGCAGAGAGAGAGAGAGAGAGAGAGAGAGAGAGATATGGTGGTTGGAGGTAAAAGGGTGAGGTGGAAAAATGAAGGCACGAGAAAAAATATTATCTTAAAAACAGGAGGGAGAGAGAGACAGAAGACAGACAGAGGGACAGAGGAGACAGGCAGGGAGAGAGAGACAAAAGCAGACAGACAGACAGACAGACAGACAGAAGAGAATGAATGAAGAGCCCAAAATCGTTTTCAGACATTGAATGGATGATGAATGAATGAG
>JADBJO010023897.1:0-15000 GCA_016801955.1 Conus betulinus | reverse complement strand
TCCTGTCACGAAAGAGACATCTGTCAGCTCAGACAGAAATCTCCTTGGTGTTTGGTGTACGACAGAGCTGAGATTTGTTTCACCTGGCATTTGGTTGGTACTATACCCTGCATGTCAGCGTGGCGTGAGACAGTCTGGTGGCCACATCATCGTGTCAGTGATTGACATTTCAAACACACGTCATCAGGTCAAAGACAAAAGGGCATCAAAGGGTGTAGTAGTTTATTTTGTGCATGAGAGCTTATGTCCATTGTAGTATGTTAGAACCAGCTTTTATTCTTTTTTTTTTTTCTTCAATAGTGCGCTAAACCGCTTCCTTTGATTTCATTCAGAAGTAAAAGGCTCACATTTTTTTTTTTCTAGTTATGAAAAGTTTACTTCCACTATCTTAGAATGTAAAAGCTTACGTCTGCTTTTTTCAACATTAAAAGAACGTATTTGATTTTCTTCACTATCAAAAAGCATACATCCGGTTTGTAAAGATAGTAAAGCTTTCTTTCCGTGCGTTTGATCTTTTAAAAAAAAAAAAACATCGATTTTCGACATTTTTGCGTCGCGTATTCCATTTTTTATAATGATTGATAAATTCCACCATGTAAACTTGCTAGCATTTGTTTTTCAAAGTTAAAAGATCTTACTTCCACTTCCTTCAGAAGAAGAAAAAAGTTTATACCGCTACTTTTTTTTCATAGAAGGCTTACGTCGATTTTCTTAATCGCTAACAACTTTACTGCCATGTTCTCCCAGACGAAAAGACAAACCCCCCCCCCCCCCCCCCCCCCCCCCAAAAAAAACTTACTTCTGTTGTTTGTTTGTTTTTTTCATTAAGAAGCCTATAGTCATTTTATCAAGGATACAGGGCTTACTTCCTTTTTCTTCATCTCGAAAAAATATTTGCATCCATTTCTTTGAAAGCTGAAATTTCATTTTGTCTAGGCTTCAAAAACCAGCTTCCATTTTCTTCAGCTCTAATTAGCTTCACGTCCATTACCTTTGAAAGTATTACCTCCACTTCGGGGTACAAAGATTTATGTTTCCTTCTGTTTTCCTTCGCCACTGATAAGATTCACATCGGTTTCCCTGGAAAACCCGCATCCATTATTCCCCAGGGCTGAAGGAACACCTACTACAGCTTTCTTCGACATGTAAACATCCCATCATTCTATCTCTTCAGAATTAAAAGGCACATACTCATTTTGCTGGACCTTAAGAGATGTAATTCTACTTTGTTGCCACACAAAAGGTTTAATGATATTTTCTAGATGTGGTGGACCATTTTTGTCCGGTCCAAATTGTGGGGACAGTTCTGAGGTGGCGAAAGTTTGGCTGCCCACCTGTTGAACTGTTTACCTGACAGCTACGCACCCGCGTTTTTTTTTGTTTGTTTGTTTTTTTTTTTTGTTTTTTTGTTTTTGTTTTGTTTTTTTTTGTCAGTCAGGTGAGCGAGGATTTTCTTTGGTTCCTTAGTGTTCTTAGGGTTCTTTTCTCTTGAATGGAGTTGAGTCTGAACCATTGAAAAAAAATTGTTGTTTGGGATTTTTTTTTTTTGAGACCATTTAAACAGAAGGAAAATAGTTTAGATATATTTTCCTAACCAGCAAGGGTTGCCTCTTTAGCTACTTAACCGACTTATTGTTCTTAGTGTTCTTACCCATTTACTCAATTCTTTGGTGACACCTTAACACTTGGGCCATGATGCAAAGGGTGCCCTCGATCGGCTTATATGGGGCTGTTACCTGGCTGTTGCAACGCCAACTGACGTTAGACAAAAAACTGAAACCCCCGAAACAACTGCAGTAACATAGAAAACGGGTATTAGAAGGAAGGCAACCGGAGGGAAATGTAGGAAAGAAAACGGACAGATACGAGGAAAAGGTAGAAAATCGAGACAGAAGGACGAGGGGGAAACGTGGGAACGGACATACAAAAGTGAATGCAACAACAGAACAAGAAAAAAAAAAAAGAGAGAAAAAAAGCAACCGCAAAAGACACATAACTAAGAAATAGTGTGGCGGGGAAGAGAAAAATCGACAATCAACGGGGGCTGGGAGGGGAACAGAGTTTGGAAGGAGGAAACATTGCGCGAAGATAGAACGAGGTGTGAAAATGTGCAGCGAAAACGGCGCGAAACGTTGAAGGCTTAGGGGAGGTAAAGAAAGCCAGGAGCCCAGAAATTCTGGCTGACAAAAAAAGTACAGAACGGAAAGAAAAGAACGGAAAGGGTAGAAAGGTAGAAAACAAGTAGGAGAGGAGTTAGAAGAGAAAAAAGGAAAAACAGAGACAAAGAGCGCGACAAAAACAACAACAACAAAAAGAAAAGATTGAGATTTAGGATCGACAGAAAAAGGTGGTGGAAAAAAAGGGAAACGGCCATGTCAGACAGGAAGGAAAAAGAAAAGGGAGAGGAGAAACAGTAGATAAATGAAAGTGTAGGGAGACCCAAGATCTATATTTCTGACCAGCTTTATTTGCAGCTTCAACAACAGAAAGCTTAACCTGTACGTTGTCCAGTATCAGAAAGGCTTCATCACATTCTCGTCAAAATTGAAACATTTTTTTTTTTTTTTTTTTTTTTGTTAGGCCAGTTTGTGATACATTCCACAAAGAATAGAAACCAGCTAGCCATTTAAAATATTGTATTTGAGAATACAAGGAGAGGAACAGCTCCTTGCAAGAAAGAAAAGGAAAGACCATTACTACACATCTGTAAAGCTTTGATACGCTATTTATCTGATAAATTTAGTCGTACGTCCCCGTTTCACCTGTGGAATGATGGAAATACTGATTTACTCTATGACTTCTACTTTTTCTACTCCATGGGGGAGAAAAAAAAAAAACATTGCATCATATTTTTTCTGGAATTTAATTGAGGACCATAAAACTAAACACCCATACCATTCCCTTGCGTTTCTCATAGCCGGCATTACATATAAGTTGCATTTTACTCGGTCCCGACGATTCTTACTCCTACGTTGGTGTGTTTTATTTATCTACGGGCGATGGTTGGCTTCGTTATGGCGGGACCTCCCCGGTGGACCAGGGTGGGGGACGCGCGAATCTCCCCCAGCGACCAGCCTCGATGGGATCCAAGTTTGTCAGTAGCTGGGAAACTCGTCAATTGCTTTACACACGCTGAAAGAAAAAAAGAACTATTCTATTCCACCCTCCCCCCTTCACTAGAACATCCACCTACTACTCCCCTTAAAAAACACATACTCTTTCAGGCCTCTAAAAGTATCCTGATTTTTTTTTTTACCCCCATTTTTATTATTCAAAAAATCTTTGTCGAGCCTCAACTGTTGCTTAGTTTTTTTTTCTTTGATTGTGTCTTTTTTCGTTCACACGACTAAACTACAAGCTGAACCGCATTTTTCCCAGTCGATAGTACGATTCTCTTAACATGGCGCTTTCACATGGAGGACTTACACAAACGCAAACCTCATTTCTGTTCCTTACCCATTCGTCTCAGCACCTTCTGGCACCCTAATTCTCATTTTTGAGCCCGCTGATTCCATCTCGCGTTTTCAGCGTCTCTCCTGAAGATTTGAAGGCCGTGGGTTTTTACGGGGGGGGGGGGGGGGGGGGGGGAGGGGGGAGGTATCGGGGGAGGGGGGGGGGGGTCACTGGGGGGGTGAGTCTCTCAGCAGGGGAGGGGAGCGGGGGGGGGGTGTGAGGAAGAGCGGGGGAGAGGTGGTGTGAGGTTTCTACCCCGTTCGTATGCAAAAGGCAGATTTCGTGTATCTGACAACTATACGAGGCTTATAAGAGAAAGGAAAGGAAAATGATTCATAAGAGCACATTAAATGTCGGAAAGCGGAACAGAAGCGATATGGGGTGGGAACGTTGGAAAACACAAAAGCTAGCGAAAAAGAAAAATAGGACAGGTTAAAAATTTTAAATTAAACAAAACCACAGGCCGCCATAAATCCAGGCTTTATATGCACCAGTTCGCATCCCTTGTTACACTATGTTCCACTGCAATATCACGCTGCTTTAGTGCTTAACGTGGTTCACTTTGGCGTCTCTACGTTTCCGACGCCTATTTTTATTTGCCCTTACATTATCGTATCTCATTGTAATTATACCTCTAGTTTGTCCATGGCAACGCCACGCGTCCCCTTTAGTATGTTTCAATCATCCCCGTTGTACCATTTATGCTTACTTTGAGCTCTTTATTGCCTTACTTTTACGTATCAAACCTCTCTTGTCATGCACGACAGCTCACCTGTCCTATGTATGAGACTTACTAAAGACCAAATATACGCATGGTGTACGAATAATTAGCTGAAATATAATTTTAACTCCAACAGACCATCATTTTCAATGCTTTTTATTTCTATTTCATCACGCAATACGTGTCTTGTGAACAGTTTTGTCATATTTAAACCATACAGTGTTCATACCATATCATGACTTATTTAGATAATGGTTCATATGCCTGGAGATTTCTGTAATGCCTATTGTGTGAATGCTGTGTCTTTTAACCATTATCGATAGAACAATGTTCAATTTTAAACGTGCCTGAATTATAACTTATTCGACTGAATTATTACTTTTTTTTTTTGTTAAATAACTACTTTGCATCGCTGCCGTCCTTTACTTCAATCAGACCCCCGATCATCTCCCCACCCCCATTCCCTCCCCTTTCTCCTGCTCTACAACCCCCGCTACCGGGATCAAGACACGATTTCCTGACGTCGATTCCAGAGATCCTCAAAAGCGATGAAAAGCTTGATCCCTACCTGCTATTGACATGAATCTGATTGCATTGATCACAGTCATCCGCGCCTTCGGGGATGTCAGATCCTGTTGACTTTAAGCCGAAAATCATGTCGAACAGATTCCGGTGAATAAAGAAAAGGCAAAGTCAAAGTCGAACAAAAAAAAGATAAGGGGTGGGGTTGGCGCGAAATATCGTTACCTTGACAAAGCTTTCTCTGTCAATATTTTGAATCTCAAGCGCGCAAATATAGAAATGGAAAGAGAGAAAAAAAAAGAAAAGAAGAAAAGAAGACCAAGAATTCAACAAAATGACAGGAAAAAGGAAAAAACAAACCAAAGAAAGAAAATACTTGCTTTAAAAGACACAAAAACGAATTTGAAGATAAGAAAGGAGCACAAGATAGTATAGATAGATAGATAGATAGATAGATAGATAGATAGATAGATAGATAGATAGATAGATAGATAGATAGATAGGATAGATAGATAGATAGATAGATAGCGATAGATATCGATAGATAGCCACAGACAGACCAGGACAGACAGTAGGTATGTAGATAGGTAGGGTAGGTATGTAGGTAGGTAGATAGATAGATAGATAGATAGATAGATAGATAGGAGACAGTTAGATAGATAGATAGACAGACAGACAGAGCGATGGATAGATGAAAAATTAGATTTAAATAAAAAAATAGATACTAGGTAGATAGGAGACTAGACAGACAGACAGATAGAATAGATGAATAGACAGAACAGATAGACAGACAATAGATAGATAGATAGATAGATAGATAGATTGATTGATTGATTGATTGATTGAGAGATTGATAGATTGCAGCAACACGTCAAATCTAGTTGTTTTGATCCGCAATAACACGTGCTGTGTTATTCTCCGCTGCATAATTCACCTGTGGACAAACAAACAAACAAAAAAGACTCAGATGTGTGTACAGAGAGAACAAAATGGGTAAAGGTACGCCGAAAAAAACAAAACAAAAAAACAAAAAAACAAAACCCAGCCGCGGAGGAAAGGGACAGCGAGTGGGAGATGGTAAACCAATGAGAGGGGGGAGGGAGGAGGGAGGAATGTGGGATGTCAACATATTGACATAAAAAAAGAAAAGGGGTTAGAAAACACACACACACACAACACACACACACACACACACACACACACATATACTTTTATATATAAATTTATATATATATATATAATAATATATATATATATACAACACACACACACACACACACAACACAAACACACACAACACACCACACAAACACATAATGTACACAATCACGCCGCGCGAGCGCGGCGCGAGCGCCCGCTCAACACACACACAACACACCACACACACACATATACGATACAACTAATATATATATATATATATATACGCCACATGTACGCGCGTGTGCGCCGTATTGCGCTACACCACACACACACACACACACACACACAGATGGAGACAGACAGACAAGAGACCCGAGACAGAAAGAGACACAGACAGAGACAAAGAGACAGAGACAGACAGAGAAAAAACACTGAAAGAGAGCGCGAAAGAGACAGACATAGAGACAGAACTGCGTCGTGTGCGTGTGCCCGCACGCGCACATCTGAGTCCCACAACAAAGGGGCAAACACCACAGAGAAGGACAGTAAGATTAAAAACAAATATTATAATATATATTTATTAAAATGAAAAAAAAAAAAAAAAAGGAAAGAAGAGAAAGAAAAAAAGCAAGAATGAACGAAAAGAAAAACAAAGGAGAAAAAGAAACGGAGAAAGAAGGGGGGGGGGGGGGAAGCAGGAAAGGGGAGGAGGGGGGGGGCGGGAGGTTCTACACAAGGAAGGGTGCGGAAGAGTTCTACATAACAAGCAGAAAGGATGGTGAATAAGAAGGCATCAGTCGGGGGAAAAAACCCCAAAGAAACTTTAATAAACGAGAGACGAAAGACAAATAAATGACAAACATGTGGGGGCCAGTAGACAAGAAAACAAAAAAATAGACATGAAAAAACTACCAACATGGCCAAGTAAAACTGTTTCCCCCTGTTTTGTTTCTGTACCTTCCTACACCTTTGATCGTTTGTGCACATCACCATGTGCACTCTCCGCGCTACTTGTAACATAGATAAGATAGATAGATAGATAGATAGATAGATAGTGTGTCTGTCTGTCTGTCTGTGCTCTCTACTATCTTTTTCTCTCTCTCTCTTTCTCTCTCATCTCTCTCTCTCTGTCTCTCTCTCTTTTCTGTCTGGTCTGTCGTTCTGTCCGTCTGTCATGCCTGTCTCGTCTGTGTGTGTGTGTGTTGTGTGTGTGTGTGGGTGTGGTGTCCTGTGTGTGTCTGTGTGCGCTGCGCGCGCGCGTGCGTGCGTGCGCGTGCGTAGCGTGCGTGTGTGTGGAGTGTGTTTTATAAACCTTTGCTCGTTTCATTCAACACCTGCCTTGCCTGCTCTGAAGTGATTGTGAAAGATATAGTCATTGCCTCGTTCATTTTCGGTTGTCCTGTTTGTTCGTATATTGCATGAAGACACCTGAGGAGATCGAACGCGCCGTGGTGTTTTGTCTTGTGTGTCGTTTGTCCAAGTTTTTTTTTTTTTCTTGGCGGGACTCGCTAACACTTTGTTTAAGATTTGTCGTCACAGCAAAAAGAAAAACTAAAAAAAAGCCAGGCAGACACAAAGGCAGAAAGAAAGAGACGTCTGAAAGAAAAGAAACAAAGCCAACAACAACGAAAAATACAAATATAGAGATAGTTTGAAAGGAAGGGCCCCCCCTCGGTGGTGGATGATTGAGAGGTAAAGAAAGACAGTTTTGTGGATTATCTGCATTTTGAAGGATTTCCCGTACTGAATCCCCGGACCCCTGCGACCGGGGATCATAGAGGAATCCACGGGCTTTTTTTTCTGATCCGATCAAAGAAAAGAAGGAAACAACAATTAAAAACCATATTGTTTTTTGCACCAAAGCCTTTCCTATCAATACTTTCCATGTTTTTTTCCATTCATAGTGTCACAGGATCATAGTCCTGTCAACAGGATGGAAGAGAGACCATGCGACGTCCTGGCTGATCAGAAGGAGGATGAGAGACGACGGAGGAGAGAGAGAGGGAGGGGAGAGATGGAGAGAGAAGGAGAGACCGATGGTGAGGATCTAGGAGACGAGCGAGAAGGAGAGGAGAGAGAGACGGGATGGAGAGGAGAGTGTAATGTGAGAGAGAGAGAGAGAGAGAGAGAGAACATCTTGTTTGTTGACTGCATGAAGCGAATTGACAAATTCAATCAACAACAAGTCCCTCGCTGTGCTTTCTGCGGGTGGGGTCATGCCCAGAATCCATATACACTCCTGCGATCCAAAAGAACACGGGGGGGGGGGGGGGGGGGGGGGGGGGGGGGACAGTGGGGGGAGGAAGAAGGGAGGAACGAAAGAAGAAGGGATTTGATGGAGATGGAAGGATGGAAGAAAGTCTCAACGCCCCCTGAATAGTAGAGGACAACCAAAATACGTTGCTAATCCATCCACCCTTCTGTCCTGTACACCAGGTAAGGCCTAAGAATTTAGGCTGGAAAAAATTTGTGAGCATGACGAACGATCTCCCTCTTTTTCCCTTATTGTTGGAGGACCTGGTTCCCTCAAGCTGAAGGTTTCAAGTATCATGCGGTAACGCCCCAAACAACCCTTCACCCTCACCCCACCACCCTTCCGCCGCCCCCTCCCCCTGCGCTGCTCATTTGCGGATCTTCCCGTCCACAGCCACATCCTGGACTGTCCCATTCAGCCCCAGCACAGGCAATCCAACAGGGAGCAGTCATGTCCAAGTCCGTCTGGAGGAGCCCGCCCGCCAGAGACACTGCAACTGCTGCAGATCAATCACTTCGGTTGTGTTCTCTGCAGTGCCTGTTCTAAACCAGATAACGCACGATACCAGTTTAGTGTCCCCATGAATAAACCTTTGGAAATTTGAAACGATTACAATTGTAAACGAAAACGTCCATTCCGCTTGGGCTGGGGCATCTGTTTTGACGCTTTGGTTCCTCTCCCAGCGGGCTCGGGAAATAGTGGAATAGTGGAACATGGTGTGCCACTGAAACCAGCAAATCCAGATATCAAGATGATGACCGGAAATGTTGTTTCTCAAAACATTTCTGTTTGGTGTTTCCCAGAAGAAAAAAAAAAAAAAGGGGAAAAGGAAAAAAAAAGGAAAGACTGTTTCCCAGTTGAACAGACCGGTTACCCAAGCTTTCCAGGTCGTATGCCTTTATGCCAGTGGCTGATTATGAAATCAATACAATTTCCGCTGGTCACGATGCTGTGTTTGTGAGCTTAGTTTCCCCCCGCTGTTCCCCACCCATGCAGACTGAAAAATGCCAAGAACAAAAAAAAGACAGCAAACAGAGAGTTCACCATCGGCAGATTTGAGTTTAGTTTGTTTAAATAATATTTGCCTTTTCAGATCGAAGGGAGGCGAGGGCGTGGGAGAACAGAACTGTGGAGGAGCATGCGGGTGAGCGGCGGCGCATACAACTCACACCACACGCGCGCGCGCGTGCACGCACCGCACCGCACGCACGCGCACACACCCACACACGCGCAACACCACACACACACGCGCGCGCGCGTGCGCACACACCAAATACCTCCCACACACTAACAAACTACCACCAAGCAACACACACACACACTCCACACACACACACACACACACACACACCCACACACGTACACACACACGTACGTACGTACGTACGTACGTACACACACACACACACACAAGCCACACACACACACACACACACACATACGTGCGCGCACACGCATGCGCCTACATAAAACATGCGCATGCACGCATGCTAGGACGCATACAACTCAGAGAGAGATAGAGAGACAGAGAGAGGCGAGGGAGACAGACAGACAGACAGACCGACAGACAGACGAGAGAGGGAATCAGATACAAAATAGTTTTTTTTTTTTTTTTTTTGTTTTTTTTTGACTGTGGGGGCTAGGGTTGTTTACTGTTTTTTTTTGTTTTTTTTTCTTGTTTCACATTGTTTTATTTTGTTTTTTGTTGATTTTTTTTTATTCGATTTGCATATGTAATGTATACTGTGTGTGTTTGTAGAGAGAGGCGAAACAGAGAGAGAGAGAAGTCTGTTTAGTAGTGTGGTGTTGTGTGTTTGGTGTGTGACTGTGTGTGATTTGTGTGCTGTGTAATGTGTGTGTGCCTGCCTGGTGTTCGGTGAGTGTGTGTTGCGGGCGCCGAGCGCCGCGTTCCCGCGAGCGGAGTTCGTTGCAGTCCTGGCGTATGTGCACGTTTGCCGTTCTATAACAATGTTTAATGTATGTCTGTGTATGTCCAGCCTGCACGCGTATGTGTGGAGTGCGCACTCGTAGGAGGTGTAGAGCTCGTGCCTGGTGTATTGTTTGTTTGTGAGGTGTGAATGGCATATGTGTGCTTTGTTTTGTGCGCACGCAGTGTGCATAATGTGTTTTAAGCGTGTTATTAAGTGTGGGCATGGGTCGCGTCAGTGTGAAGCTGTGTGTGTGCGTGTGTGTTGGTGGTGTGTGTGGGTGGGTGTGTGTGTTGCGTGTCGGTGTGCTTGTGTGTGTGTGTGGTGTGTGTGTGTGTTGTGCGAACGCAAGCTCCTGCTATGACCATATTCGTCTGTCGTTTCTGTATAGGCCACAAAATGTGTACATACACATACGGGTGTGTGTGTGGTGGTGCGTGTCGTGGTGTGGTCATAGTGTGGATGGGAAAGGGCAAGCAACGGGGGGGGGGGGGGGGGGGGGGGGGAGGCGGGGGGGGAGGCTGTGTTTCGGCCTCTGTGTGTCTGGCTGGGTCTGATGTCGGGGAGGAAAAGTAAAAAAAGAAAAAAAGGGCCAGGGGGGGGGGGGGGGGGGAGGAGGGGTTGACGGGGAGCTGAACGTGTGGCCGAGAGAAATGGGGTCTTCCCGGGACTGCACTAATCCATTGTCGCAGGTACGGAAAGTAGACGACCCGTGACGCATTTCAGTGCTGAAATGACTTCAGACTAGAGAGAGATGAGATAGAGGAGAGGAGAGGAGAGAGCAGAGAGAGAGAGCGAGGGCGCGAGATGAAGGGGAGCGAGGGCGGAGGCGGAGACAGACAGACCGACAGACAGGAAAGAGAACAGAGAGAGACGAGAAAACAGAACACGTTAAATGTCATAGCTATACAGCCTTAGTGACACTGGGGGGAGGGGGGGGGGGGGGGGTACAGCCAAAATAATCATGTATCGAAAACGAAAGTAGTAACAAACATAAAAATCAACATCAATCAATTGAAAGCTTGAAATACCAAGCAATTAAAAGGCCAGCACTGACCATCCAGTTTAATATTCGTTCCTAGAAGTAAATATGTAATTCCGATAACCACAAATAGTTTACCATTCCCGTATCATTCATTTTTCATTTTTATTTGAAACGTCGTAAAGTCTAGTTGGATGTTAACCCTCTGCTTGATTTTCAGATGCGAGAGAGAGAGAGGAGAGAGAGCGAAACGAGAGAGATGGGAGAGAGAGAGAGAGGGAGGGAGGGAGGGAGGGAGAGAGGGAGGGAGGGAGGGAGGGAGAGACAGACAGATAGACAGACAGAGACAGACGGGCAGCAGACGAGATGGGAAGAACAAACAGACAGACAGATAGACAGGCAGGCAGACAAAAAAGATAGGCAAAGAAACGAGACAGAGGGCGTGGAAGGGGGGGGGGGGGGGGGGGGGGGGGAGCGGGGCAGGGAGGGATTGAGGGAGAGAGATGGACGAAGACGGAGAAAGCGCGATGTGAGGCAGGTGGGATGGGGGAAAGGAGTGATAAGGGTGAGATAAGGGACGGGGAGAGGAGAGGGTACGGCAGGTGAAGAGAGAGAGAGAGAGAGAAGAGGAGAGAGAGAGAGAGAGCGAGAGAGAGTGAGAGAGAGAGGAGAGAAGGATAAAGTTTGTAGGGCCGGGGAGGCGGGTGAGAGGGGTGTTCTTCCTCCCTCATTTCCTCCACAAACACGCGCACACAAGCACATATTGGACACTTGTGCAAGAAAGTGTGTACACACTCTTATCTCTCTCTCTCTCACACACACCACACACACCCAAACTCTCTCTCTCTCTCTCTCTCTTCTCTCTCGCACACACCCACACAACACACACACAAACACACACACCGCACATCTCCCTCTCTCTCTCCTCTCTCTCTCTCTCTCTATCTATCTATCTGGGCTATCTAACACATACACACACGCACACACACACACACACACACACACACACACCTTCCCCAAGGCCATCGATCTCTGTTTAACAAACTACCGCCTCTCCTGCCTCGTCCGCTCGATACTGGGAGAAATTCAGAGCGCGAAAGATTTCACCAGAGTAATGAAAAAAAAAAAAGGGGATTTTTCGCTGCTTATTTTTGATAACGTGAAAATATATTATTATTATTATTGTTGTTGTTGTTATTCTTGTTGTGTGCTGTTGTTTTGTTGTCTTTTTCATCATCATCATCAATTATCATTATTATTACTATATCATTATCAGTAATATTATTTATGATTATTATTGTGGTTGTTGTTGATGCTGCTGCAAATATCATTATTAATCGTATTATATAATTATTATTATTATTCATTATGATTCATTATCATTAATGAGATTATTTCATATCATTACGTCATCATTTTTAGATCTAGCTGCAAGGTGGGGCGGACTGCAGGCTGAAATCTAAACAAATTTGAAATGTAATTATAGCGCACCGCCTAAAAAAAAAAATGAAAGAGAGAGAGAGAGAGAGAGAGTGTGTGTGTGTGTGTGTGTGTGTGCGTGTTGTGTGTAGACAAACGAATCACAAGACAAAATACGACGCGTTCGACGTCTAGGTCTTTTTCAGGCAAGATACAAGACACTCAGGACAACGAAAAATGAAACGAGCAATCACATACCTTCATTCACTTCAGCGCAAGATGGACGTTGAACGAAAACGAGGCTGTCAAGAAGGAGACCATGTGTGCGTCGTGTTGGTTTGTGTGTTCCTTGGTCCACGCTTTTGTTGGTTGTTTTGTTTTTGTGTGTTTAGTTTTCTTTTTGTTTGTGCGGTGCGCTATTACAAAAATTAAAAAATCTTTTTTTTTTATCATTGTCAGTATCATTATCACCAATTGTCATCATCGTCGTCATCATTGTTTTAAAGATCAGTTATCAACATTCATTACATTACATGTTATTGTTTCATCCTGATCATTTCTCCTCCTCTTCTCGTCATTGTCTTGTTCTGCTGTGATCATGATAGTCAGAATTTGATGCCGTGGCACTGAAGAAAAAACCACAAAAACAACAAAACAAGATAAAGACACAAATTCAATACAGCTAAATCAATCAGTCAACACCGAAACGCCACCGAAGTGATTCAGCAGTGTTGCGGTGCCTCCAGTGAGTGCTTGATGGCGACTTGATTCGTGTGGACTACGATGCAGGGAACCTGAAGACGGTACAGACATGGAGCCGGCTATGTAATTTGGCAGCCAGAATGAGTTGCATGCGAGTAGCGCTACTGGGGGGAACTCAAAAGATGAGAAAGGTCAAACAAAATTTGTTCACCAAAAAAAACGTCAGCACGTTCAAAACTGTGCAGCTAGACTCATCCTCAAAGCTCCCTTCAAAGAACACCCTCAGCTATTATTATGCAGTCTTCACTGATTGCCGGTCAAAGCCAGGGTGACATATAAAATCGCATGCCTCTGTTCAATGCTGTGTCCTATCTGTCTGACCTTCTAAACTCATACTGCCCCACGGCTAGAACCCTTCGCTCGTCTTCTGACTCGTTGTTCCTGGTTCCTCCCAGATTCAAATACAAAAGAAGGGGGGATCGATCCTTCTCCTTCCTGGCTCCTAAAACTTGGAATTCTCTTCCACACGACATCAGGCACTGTGACTCTTTTCCAGTCTTTAAAACGAAACTAAAAAACTCATCTTTTTACCGTCTATTTCGGCTGATAATTCAAAAGTCCCCGGTCATACACAGATGTCAGTTTGTGTGAGTGCGTGTGTGTGAAGGTGCACGTGAGTAGTTGTGCGTGTCCGCTTTCCGTGTGTGCTGTGCGTTATCTGCTTCCCCGTGCCTGGGTGTGCGGTGTGTGTGTGCGTGTGTGTGTGTGTGTGTGTGTGTGCGTGCGCGCGCGTGCGTGTGTGTGTGTGCGTGCGTGCGTGCGTGTTTTCGTTAGTCCTTGTAAAGCGCTGCGCTATAGAAATATTCATTATTATTATTATTACAAAAGCAGAAATATAAAACCGTAGGCAACAGTAGCAGGATCTGTGCAACATGATTTGAAGGCAAAGGAGCTGACAAGTGGACAGTCGTATAATCACGTAAGACAAGAAAATCAGAGGAACAGAGACTGTAGACAAAGGTATGCAGGAATGAAAACCTAGCATGACAAGCAAAACATTCAATCGTACGTACTGAATAGAATCTTAAATCGTACATACTGAACAGAATATTAAATGTAACATACTGAATAGACTATTAAATCGTACATACTGTTTTCTCACAACGCGTTCAGAAAGTTCCACACCTCATTATATTAACAGAATATGGAGCCCTGGACCGGTTTTTGTAGTCTCTGGTATCTTGCCTTGCCCTAGATTAACGAGAAACACTTCCATTTTTTTTTTCCGCAAAATGGTTTAGAAAACAAAAGTTTTAAGAGTCGCTAAAGGACTCGCTGCGTTTACCATCAGCTGACCTTGGAGCCCCCAATTGTCAGTGGCGCCAGGCAAAGTGAACAAACTTAGTAGTCATCAGACCCTTTTCTTAAGCTTCTATACAGTACTGCTGTTTGTAACTGGCCGCTTGACGCTTCAGCCATTTCTTGTGGTGAGGGACGATAGGGAGTTACACTTCTTCTCTCTTTTTGTCGTTCACTGTGGGCTTTGTGTGTGGTGTGTGGGGTGTGTGTTTTCGTGGTTCTTTCGTCATTTTTGCTCTTGGCGGTCGGCAGCCTTCTTTTTCTATAGTCAGGTGACACGTTTTGACACTTGTAATTGTGTTTTGTTTTGTTGTCATAGACTCCACTTGATTAATGTAGGGAATTTCTCTTTTTCGTGTTGTGTGGTTGAACATGGCTCTCTCGTTTTTTGTTAAGTCCATTTCCGTTTTTTTTTTAATTTGACTTTTTACCCTTCTTATTTTTACGCTATTTTAGACAATTAATATCTAATCCCCTTATCTGTCCGAAATTAAGAGAAGTTGAATTAAATTTGATA
>JADBJO010023896.1:20000-25898 GCA_016801955.1 Conus betulinus | reverse complement strand
GACTGACGGGAGCGGGACAACGGGGCAGAAAGACAAAGGCGGGCTGCAAGCTTACACAGTGAGACTGAAGAGGAAACACAGGAGCGCCTTGCAGCCATGGATTCACGCTGAATGACGTTGTCACACACAAATGACGTCTTGGGAAAAAAAAAAAAAATCAATGACGTAATTACTAACATCTCTGTGTCTGTCTGTCTGTCTGTCTGTCTGTCTCTCTGTCTCTCTCTCTCTCTCTCTCTCTCTCTCTCTCTCTCTCTCAGTCAACATTGATATTGCCTTGCCAACGTGTCTCCATACAAAGTAAGGTCTTGTCGCTATGGTTTTCACATCATCTTGAAGTGCTTTGAATAAGTAGATTTTCACCTGTCTTTTGGGCATTTAAGTTTTGTGAGTAGACGTCGTATTTGCGATGTGTCACTCAGACTGTTCCGATTCTCTCTTGTACCACTTCTAAATTTGCTTTTCCAGGGAAGTATTTATCTACTAGAATCACATCTTCCTTGCTCCTCTTTGGTAACTCTTTTATAGAGATGCTTACCTCCCCATTGTTTTTCCCACACAGAGAAACTACAACACAACATGTGAGCTTCTTGAAACAGATCCAGACTACATTTCGCTTTTTTTTTCTTCTTCTGTCTTTTCCCTTTTCCTTTTGTTTGTTCGTTTGTTTGATTGATTGTTACATAGTTACCTCAAAGTTTACCCAATTGTTTCATGTGTGTTTTCATACTGTTGTCAGTTTATAATACTTGGCCAGTGCCCTTTTGGTTTCCTGTGTTTGGTGTTATCAGTTCATAACACCTGGTCAATGCTCTGTAACTGGCAGCAGATGACAACATCCAAGAGAATCCGGACCCGTGCTTGTTGTAATGACAACGTCGTCGTCTGGCTACATGACAGTGAGAGGGAATGTGAGTGGTGACGGCCCTGACTTCATGTGGGGAAATGTAAATGTTCCACACAGACATACAGTCATTCTTAGTTTCAAATCCATGGCAGATGGGATTGATGTTTCCCCTTTATCGTCATTTCCAGCAGTTTGATCAGACAATGAACATTTCAACAGAAACGCAAACTGAGATATTGAGTAGATATTCCATTGGGCTTAATTGCCCGTGCGCACACAACGCAACCAAACTGAGTCTTAGAGTCAGGAGAATCAGCTGTATCATGACACAATGCTTTCGATTTTTCTTTTACCTTTCTTCCAGAAAGTAGAGCCCCTCAAATATTGCCCAGCGGCTTCTGGAACTGTTCTGTGGATAGTTATTCCAGTTCCGTCACCACGTGGAATGCAACTTGGAGACAGAGTGTGAGGATGGACGGGATGAAGCAGGACACTGTCCCTTCAGCAGTGCTGACTGTCAGGGCATGATAGCCATGTGTGGACAGTGCTATTCGCTGGAGCGCAGTGTGTCTGGATTCCATAGGTGAAGGAAACGTTGACAATACAATTGATGAGCACTGTCGTTCTTTGGGAGGGACTGCAACGACACCTCTGTGTGTGTTGGATTGGTTTAACATTGTTTTAAACACAGTGGGGATTGCTGGGGTGAAGCTGGCTGGTTTTTGGGTTGGTGTCACTTCCAATGATCTGTCAATGCCTCCTATGTACAGGCATGAAATACTTCAGGGGAGAATAGCGTTTCATCATACTTTTCGTGCTGACACTTCACAAGACTACACTCTGGTCGTAAACAATGCTTTCGATCATGGTTTTCCAGATTGTTTTATCAAATAGAATATACGGGGCGAAATTGTTTATACAGTCATAAAAATGGGAAAAGCTTTCACCCGTACAGTTTGTGCATTCCAGACAAATAAGACTCGTGCACAATCACTTCATGTGAAACCAGTTTCACTTAACAACACTCAGTCTGTGTTGCCATGGCAAAAGGAACAGATTGGCTTTGTGCCATGATGGTCACATGACCTACACATTTCTGCTGTGTGGTTTCATCAGTTCAAAGTGTGTGGTCAAGAACATACCTCTTGTCATTTTCATCATCATTTGCCCCACAACAACCAGTTAGATTTACCAAATAACCATACGACGTTGATACCCACATTTATCTGCAGTAGTGACATCACCACACTTTCACACTCCCTTCTGTGCAATTTCATAGACGATTGTCAAGACAATAGTGATGAATCATTTTGTAAACACCCTGTTTGTATCAACACGTTCTCATGCACTAATGGTCAGTGTCTTCCTTACAGTGAGGTGTGTGATCAAATTCCCCATTGCCAGGATCATTCAGAAGAACACAGCTGTACCTTTTACAGTTATGTTCATACAACACATCCATTTTCTCCCTCCCCTGCTCTGATCAATTTTGATGGCCAAGGGAAGTTTGACTCAGCCCAAATGTATTCCAACGAGTCCTGTCCTGATCACCATTACCGTTGTCCTGGTGACTTCAATGACTGCCTGCCTGTCTACACACGATGCAATGGAATGTACGACTGTATAGACCGTACGGACGAAGATGGCTGTGAGTACATGATGTGTTCAGGATTCTTCAGGTGCAGAGCATCCACAACCTGTCTAGACACTGACCACCTGTGTGATGGCTGGCCTCACTGTCCAATGCATGATGATGAAATAGTGTGTGACACAAGTTGTCCTGTGGGCTGTCTGTGTCAAGGCCACACGTTCCTTTGTCACCAGCCTTTCTCTATGATACAGTTCCCATACATCCGCTATTTGGATGGCACCAGTTCTGGAATAACACTGTCTGATGTCAGCCAGATTTGCTATCTTGTTCATCTTGTTCTTGCACAGTGTTCCTTGACTGTCTTCCCTACCATAAAATTATCAAATCTCATGCATCTAGATCTGAGTGAAAACAAGTTGAGCCACGTGAATATGACTGCTGTTCTTGTGTTGTACAATTTACGAACATTGTCACTTTCCCATAATCCCATCACATCCCTCTACACTGATTCATCATTTGTTGTTCAGCACAGTAACTGCTGTCAGTAGATCTGTCATTCACTGCACTGACAGTGTTTGATTCCCGAGTCTTTTCGCCCTTTGTTCACACACAGAAGCTCAACATGACGTTTACCACTCTTCATACCATCAGTTCCAGTGGATTTCAGTTTACACCCCATCTAAAGGAACTGTTGATGGAAGGCAGCCCGGTGGTCGTTTTCCCATTGAACATGTGTTCACAGATCTGTATCATCTGCGTGTTGTTTTCACAGACAACTATAAAAATATGTTGTCCTAAAATTCTCCCAGCTAATTTTGATGACGTCTCTTGTAGTGCCCCCAAAGACGATATTTCTTCATGTGAAGACTTAATACAATCATGGGTCTATCGGAGTATTCTTTGGCTGACCGCTTGTCTGTCGATCAGCGGCAATGTTCTTTGTTTCTCTGCACGATCAATGTCGAGGAGCATGACTTTGTCCACTGGATACAGTGTGTTTGTCCTCAACCTTACGCTGGCTGACTTTCTCATGGGTGTCTATATTGCAATCATCGGAGTAGCTGATGAACAGTTCCGTGGTCAATATCTCCTTGCTGATGATGCATGGAAAGACAGTATAGCCTGCAAAGTGGCCGGTTCTCTGTGTCTGTTGTCCAGTGAAGTGTCAGCTCTGATTATCTGGCTGATTACACTGGATCGTTTTCTGGTCCTTCATTTTCCGTTCAGCACCTTGCGATTTGGGAGAATGTCAGCAGCTGTGGCCTGTGTGTTGACTTGGTCTGTTGGTTGGATTCTGGCCTTGCTGCCTTCACTCCCCATGCTGTCACACTGGGAGTTTCTACAGTCAAACAGGCATCTGTATTCCGCTGCCAGTCACGAAGCAAGATTTTGAGGGAAAAGAATACTCGTTCAGTCTCCTCATTGTTCTTAACTTCATTCTCTTCATATTTATCTCTGCTGGTCAAGCGCTAATTTACTGGACAATACAGGAGAATGTTTTCAAGATAAATACGACCAAAGTATCACAGGACATGAACATAGCGCGGCGACTGATCACTGTTGCAGTGACGGATTTCCTGTGCTGGTTTCCCATTGGACTGTGTGGAGTCTTGGGCATCTGCTGGTATTCCCATCCCTGGTGAGGTAAACGTGGCACTGGCTATATTTATACTGCCCTTGAATTCTGCTATTAATCCCTTCATGTATACCTTCAACACACACTGGCAGAAAAACGGAGGAAATCCAATGAAGCCAAACTTCAGCAGTGGCTGGAATCTCACTCTGACATACCTGTGCTCCAGCAAGCTGTGGTATAATACTCACTGTTGTTTAAAGCAGATATAAGAAGAGTATCAAAGTAATGAAAAAGATGTTTTCTATTTCATACAATATGATGAATCACACATGTTAACATGTATATATTTAGGCATCTAATTCTAACATATCATAGGCCATCTATGTCCCAACATTCTCAGTTAACTTTGGTATAATGTCGAGCACAACGGAATATGGGGCATGAAGGGTGGGGATGGGGTTGAGAGGACAGGGAAGGGGGCATTGTCCAAATACAGTGAGAGAGCATCTAGAAAGTCTGAGTACAGAATAGTAGTTCAGGAATACCTCAACATCATGAGTGCTGTTTGCCAACAGTTGTTCTAATCGTTATCAAAATATACCCTTTATGTACACTTTCAGTCAACCAAACAATTCTCATCGCTCAATCATGTCTTTCTGTGGGAGACTGTGGTCATTCTTGTTGCTTACATGTTTGTCTGTGTCGGTCAGATTAAACGGATATCACTTACCACCTCATGACACTTGGCAAGTTCCTGGTGGTTCCGCATGCTTATTTGTTAAAGGAGTGCGTGTCGATTGAAGACATGGATTGTTTGTGCAGCCTTTTGAAAAAGAAAAAAAATATTCAGTGTCTTGTGCCTTATCTCGCCTGTTCAGGAAATACATGCTGAGCATTGAACAGAATGTTCAGGGAGATTTGTTATCTGCAAGATGTGTACTTGAGACCAACGGACAGAGGAAAATCGGTTCACAGCACTTTTAGAGACAGCGAGGCCCTGCAGGAACGCGTGCCTCATAGTTTATATCAAACACACAGGAGGTGTCTTGTATAACAGTAAACTGAAGGCCACAGCTGGCCATAGTGAAGAGAAAAACAACCAGGTGAGTCATGATGAAGAAAATGAAAGGTGAGAGAAATGGAAGATACACAATTCTTTAGATAAAGAATAATATGATGATTACTATTTTTCTTCTTCGTTCAGGAAATAACTCCACAGCTAGAATACAGCTGCAGTCTTTTTGCTTACAGAGGCACAAACATAGTTTGTGGGGTTTTTTAAGTCGACGAGACGTCGCTCAAAATGGGCAAAATAGTTATAGATCTGTGAGGATTGGGGAACGCTATGAAAATGATTATTTTGTTTGTGGAAGGAGATTGCAAACGTGAAAGGAAAAACTCTTCGTCTTTTCACTGGTGTGCATAAAAACATATCAATGTACATTTAATCACATCCATTCTACACATGTGCAGCTGTACCTACGATGGCGGAAAGATTCCCACAGTGGAGGGGAGAACACAAGTGTTGGGATGGAACCAGAGAACAGTAAGAAAGAGAAAACAAGGGAGAGCAGAGCAGGAGTGAGTTCCGCTCATGCGACGTGTGGATGCCTCAACACGTCTCTTACAGTTTTTGATTAACTGCGCGTTAATTACTGACGTGTGATCAACGAAAAGTGCCTAATTTTGTTCGATAGGTGTTGACAAATCACCAACATGCTTTTCGTTGAAATGTGAGGCAGGAATCGTCGGACATGGGCTTTTTCATGAAAGTAATACTGTGACATTGTGACGCGCCATCATAGATATGGGTACATATGCACCGTTAGCGTCCGTGCTGGGATCTCAAAATATGATTCCATTCCATGCCCTTGTCTGTGTTGT